>LR750477.1:299086-434992 GCA_902729485.2 Mus minutoides
TCCGCTCGCTCCGGACAGCCTGGCTTGCTCCGGTTGGTCTCTCCGGTCCAAGGATTCATTTCTTATTATTCTTCATAAGTATGCTGTAGCTGACTTCAGACGCACCAGAGGAGGGCGTCAGATCTTGTTACGGGTGGTTGTAAGCCACCATGTGGTTGCTGGGATTTGAACTCATCACCTTCGGAAGAGCAGTCGGGTGTTCTAACCCGCTGAGCCATCTCACCAGCCCTCTCCTGTATTTCTTTAAGGGAGTTATTTATGTCCTCCTTAAAGTCCTCCATCATCATCATATCAAGAAGTGACTTTATATCCATATCTTGCTTTTCTGGTGTGATGTTGTATCCAGGATTTACTATGGTGTTTGAGTTTGGTTCTGATGATCCCCAGTAATCTTGGTTTCTATTGCTTCTGTTCTTATGCTTGCCTCCTGCTATCTGATTATCTCAAGTGCTTGCTCTCCTCAATATATCTGATTGGAGCCTATCCTTCCTATAATCCCAGTTGGTTCAGGACTCCTTAGAGTCCAGCTTTCTCTGTGATCCTGTGATTCCAAGATCCTGTGAACCTGAGATTCTGGGTTTGGCATAGTTCTTGGCAGTCAAGCTTCCTCTGAAACCCCGAGATCCCGGTGTGACCAAGCTCCTGGTATCCTGGTATCCTGGTATCCTGAAATCCTAAGATCCTGGGGGTGTTACAGCACCTGGAAGTGGTATCTCCTCTGGGGACTGTGGGGCTATCTGGTATGATTGAAACCAAGGTATATCAGCACCAATCAGAAGAAACCCGAGCCACTGGTCAGGCAGGGCTCCTGTGTCCTTGCTCCTGCTGCCACAGGTCCATCATGATTGGCTTGGAACAGATGTTGTGTTCCACTCACCAGTGATCCTAAGATCCTGGGCATGCTAGGGTGCCTGTGGTGTGGAGAGTTGCTGGGGACTGTGGGACTCTCTGTTGAGTTCGCACCCAAGGTAGCCCAGAGCTGGTGTTGAATGGAAGGACTTGTGCCCCTGGTCAGGAAGGTTTCCTGCATCCTTGCTGCTGGCACAGGTCGGTCACGATTTGTCTCACTGATTATTTCTACATTACTATAGATCCTAGTGGTGTACTGACATTATTCATTTAATTGTGACACTGTCAGTAGATTCAACTATAATGCATACAGAAATAGTGACATGCTGTTTATTTTTAAAACTTCTGTTTTATATTTAAGTAAATTGTTATTATTTTACATATAGGGTATGGAATGTGGAGAAAAATCACTGATATTAGTATTTATTATGAATTACATGGTTAATAAATTTAAATAAATTTGTGCTGCTTTAACAAATTAACCAAGAGTATAATGTGACTCACTCCAATATACTCATGAATTAAGAAGATACTTATAGAATTCAGTATTTTGTATGTTATAATCAGTATGTATAAAATTATTATACAATTATATAAACAAAGATAGAAGAATGTAGAACATTTTGGATGCAATGGATGGGTCATCATTTCAAGATCATATGAGCAAGGAAGTAACAAGAGACTCTTGGAAGCATAGACCCAAATCAGAGTGGAAGAACTTCTCATGAAAGGAATAGAGTGAGGTTCAGTTTTTATGATTCAGTGAATAGAGAACTTCTACTTGTGAAGAACACTGTCATCTAACATAAATGTCATCTGACAGTAGCAATGGAGAACAGACTGCAAAATGATAATATTTGGAGTCAGGAAGCTACTGCATTCATGTAGATACGATATTTTATAAATCTCTGACCTGGAGAACACTAATGGAAGTCAATAGAAAGGAGTCAGGAGATGCCTTTAAGTGGTGGGAATGGACCCTCTCAGTAACTGAGTTCAAATGGAATGATGGGGTTAATAGGAAAGAAAGAGGCACAAATCTAAATGTGCGAGTCTTTGTAATTATATGGATATATTAGGTATATTAGGTATGAGGAGTATTAAGGTGTATTTCAAATAGAATAGATACATAAAACACATAAATTAGTAAAAAAGGTGAGTGAGTGAATTTCCAGCTGTGCTGTAGTGTGCTGTTGAATATAGGGTCCCTGAGCTAAGCAGAAACTTGGTTGTGTTCATCTGAATTACGTTGACAAAATATCTTAATTTGGTATTTTTTATTATGAGATATAATTTTTCTGTCTTCCAGGCTAGCCTCAAACAGGTTATATACTGGAGAATGATCTGTTCCTCTAGCCTCCACCTCCTGAGGTCTGAGATTGGAGGTGTGTGTCAGCAGGTATTGGATCTAGTAGTGATAGTGTCTGAACCCAGTGCTGAGAGCAGGTAGAGAAGAGGGTGGCAGCAGATAAAGTGGTGTAGGCAGGCAGACACTTGCAGGTAGGCTTTCCATGTCGTGGATTGCAGCTCTTCTGTTGCACAGGTTGGAGACTTGTAGAGAAGAGAAACATTCTTTAAATCTCCATTTCTACCTTTCTACCTTTCTACAATCCCCTTTCTTTGGAGCAATTTTTAAATTTTATTCTTTTTAAAAAACAACTCACAATTCTATCAGCCAAGGTCTTGACTTCTCAGTGTATTTGCCTCAAATCTTTCTTAAAGATCATTCCACAAATTAAGATGTTCCTTTTACTTATTTTTGTCAGCTTCTAATTATTAAGTTTATGATTAGATAAAATTTTACCATGTATTTGAACTATTATACATTATTACCAATCCCTTAATTTAGGATTTTAAAATTTTGTTACACTTTTGCTTTGTATCACCTTTGTGAGACAGTGTCTCATTTTTTGTGCCCTGCTTGCCTTCAAACTCACCATTAGCCCACTTCAGCCTTCCAAACAGCTGGGATTACTGGTGTGTACCATCAAACCTGATTTATATTTTTAATTCAATAAAGTATTCTTTAACTACATGTTTTATATTTTTCAAAATTTATTATTTTGTTTGTGTGGTATTTTCATATGTTTATGGAGATGTGTGTATCCATGTGCAAAAGTCAGAATTCCACATTAGGTGGTGTAGTAAGCTGAATGAAAATGACCCTAGAGGCTAATAGGGACTGGCATTATTAGGAGGTATGACCTTGCTGGAGTTGGTGTGATTTTGTTGGAGGAAATGGGTAACTGCGGGCAGGCTTAGAGATCTTAGATGCTTTATCTAGGTCCAGTGTGGCATTCTCTTTCTGCTGCCCATGGATCAAGAACTCTCAGCTCCTTCTCCAGCACCATGTCTGTTTGCCCATCACCATGCTTCCTGCCATAACAATAACTGGACAATAACATGGACCAAAACCTCTGAACTGTAACCCAGCTCCAATTAAATGTTTTTCTTTATAAGAGTTACTTTGAGGCCGGAGAGATGGCTCAGTGGTTAAGAACACCGGCTGTTCTTCCAAAGGTCCTGAGTTCAATGCCCAGCAATCGTATGGAGGCTCACAACCATCTGTAATGAGATCTGATTCCCTCTTCTGGTGTGTCTGAAGATAGCTACAGTGAACTCATATACATGAAATAAATAAAATAAGTCTTTAAAAAAAAAGCTGGGCATGGTGGTACACACCTTTAATCCCAGCACTAGGGAGGCAGAGGCAGGCGGATTTCTGAGTTCGAGGCCAGCCTGGTCTACAAAGTGAGTTCCAGAACAGCCAGGGCTATACAGAGAAACCCTGTCTCAAAAAACCAAAAAAAAAAAAAGAGTTACTTTGGTTGAGGTGTATCATCACAGCAATAGAAACCCTAAGACAGGTGGCTTCCTCTGTGGCTTTCTTATTTTATCGCTTGGAGATAGAATTTCTCACTGAATCTGAAGCTCACATTTTAGGTAAGCCAAGTGGCCAGTGATCTTCCAGGATGCATCTGTCTCTGTGAGGCAATGTAGGGTTACAGGCATATTGTGCCATGCCCAGTTTTTTGTTTTTTTTTTTTTGGGGGGGGGGTTGTTTGTTGTGTTTTTTACATGAATTTTACAGATTATAACTAAGGTCCTCTTGTTTGCTCGGGAAGTGTTATTACTCACTATGCCATCTCTCTAGCCTGAGCAACAAATTTTCCTAAAATAAACTTTGGTTTTAGATGATTTTCTTGACAAAATTCTCAAAACTTAAATTAATTGAAAAAAGTCATGAAATTTAAAAAATACTTGGTAGATGGTAAATGTTATGTCTCAGAAACATGGAGCAAATGGTAAAACGAGGTACCAATTAACTTTTCAAAACGGCCTCTCCCACCATTCCTCATTTCCTATGGCTCCTCCTAGGACTTCTTGCCACTGTACCAAAACCTCTCCCTCCCAGGGACTGGGCTTCTCCTTGACTTCCTACTAGCCTGATCTCTTTATAACTCAGCCATTTTAGGTAGACCAGTCTCTTGGTCTCTTTTTCCAGGCTACCTCTCTTGGTCAGCAATTCCTTTTTTACTATCCCTTCCGCTATCTCCTCTTAAGGTCTCATTTAGTCTTCTGGCCAGGTTCAGCCTGGACTCTTCCCTCTGCCTACTTTCTCCCTTCTATCTAAAATTAAAACCTTCTCCATCCTTTAGGAGTAGCTTTGTTCTCCTCCTTTTATTTCAGATTTTCATTCAGTAAATATTGCTCTCTCTCTTTCTCTCCCCCCCTCTCTCCCTCTCTTTCTCTTTCTCTCTCTGGGTGTATGTGTGTGTGTATGATAGGAGGTGCTGTTTACAATTTGTCATGATTTCCCAAGGTTCTCAAGATACTTCAGTTTTATTTTCTTCTGCCTTTCATCTTTGATTGATTAGTTAATATAATTATTTTGCTCTTGAGAACTGGCAGGACATTTTATAGAGTGTTTGCTGGACCCATTTCCTTCTTCTCAGGGCAGCCTGGGAGATCACTCACACACGTGCCTTGCTTTTTTGATTAAAGTAGAAAATAACAGCTTGACCTCCTGTGAGGTATGGGTATCAGAAACAATATTTTACCAATGCCAAAACATTTGGGGAGTGATGAATATTCTGTTTGTAAAGTTAAGATAATAGCATTTCAGTACAGGAGGTGGGAGTGGGTTGTGAGTGAGGTACAGTTAGAATTAACCAAAATATTATACGGAAAGTGTATAGATAACTGTTAACTTTCAGGGATCTTCATTTGAACTGCACCAATCAACAGCCCCAACTAAGGAAAGAATGCATTTTCAACCATGCACATTCCATTTGCTCAATTCCATAGTGACATCTTCCTGTGTTTATGCAAGATCTCCTCAAATGAACCCTTTCACACTGGAAAAGTACTATTTTGCCTTTGTTGATTGTTAAAGAATCTCTTAAGGTATTGGGAAATCCAACTTCTTGAAAGCACAAGTTTAAACAAAACAATCAATTGCTAGCTAGCTCGAAAAGATGCCAGAATATGGATGTGATACTTTTGATTATCAGTTTGATGGAATTTAGAATCATCTAGGAAATAAATATTTGGGTACATCTGTGAGGGCATTTGTAGAGAGATTTAAGCGAGGTGGGAAGATCCACTGTGAGCATGGATGGCTCTGAGTCCTTAGTTGAGTGTGGGTGGCTGTGTCTTGTGGGAGTAGAGATGTGGAATAAGTAAAAGAACATGAACTACATTCATCCCTATTTCATGACTGTGTACACAGTGTGACCGCCTACTTCATGTTCGTGTGGTCACGGCTAGAGTTTCTTTCAGCTGTACAGTTTCTCCCCTTGCATGGACTGTACTCTCAAGCTTATATCCAAACATAAACTTTCCTTTCCTTAAATTGCTTTGGTCAGGTCCTTTATCATAGCAACAGGAAAAATAACTAAATACAGAAAAATTGATATTAAAGAGTAGAGCCTTTTCTGTTATAATCTACCTATTTGGCTCTCATGACTTTGGAGCTGGTTTGTGGAGGAATATGAAAGAGATTGAAGGTTTGGGCTAGAGAAATCCTAGGATGTTTTAGATTGAGGTTAACCAGCCAGTCTGATTGGAGTGTGGAAGATAATGTTGAGAGACAGGCAGGTAATAAAGACTATGTTAATTATGGGAAGGACTGTCAGCAGCTGGCATAAGTGGATCAGAAGGATATGAAAAATGTTCAGACTGCTGAAGAGAAAAGCATGAGCAAACTTACAGTAGCAGACTAGGAAGATATAACTGTTAAAAGCCTTGGAGCTCTGTACTAGTACAGACGGAAAGATGCCCCAAGGACAGCACCCCTACCCCCACACCAGTGAAAGGCTCCAAATGGCAAAAATGCAAAATCATTTGAAAGAATAAAGTCTACTTTTAGAACACCACCTCAAGGCATTGGAGAGGAAGGTGGCTCTTAACCAGCTGTAACACTCAAGTTCCAGGATAACTGATGCTATTTTCTGACCACCTCAACACACCAAGCATGAACATGGTGCACATGCATGTAATTAAAGCATTTACACAGAAAATAAAATATATAAAAAAAATAGTATAAAAACTAAATTACCACCACAGTGGTTCCCTAATACAAGATGACAATCAAGGGAAGTGCTTTTCCCCAGAACCAGGTTTGATGACATGCAGATGGTGAGAGAGATCTATATACAAAAATAAATAAATAAATAAATCCCTTCCTTTTCTCCCTTGTCTCTTTTCTTCTCTCTCTTTTGTCTCCTTTCCCCTGTCTTTGTCCTTCTGAGGCAAATAAATCCACCTTTGTGCTGAGAACTTGGTCTTGGTGTGTCCTGTACAGATTCTAAGACTGGTGGGAACTCTTGGATCAGCTAGTCTGGATTATGGAAAGCATTTCTTAATGTCAAAGACAAGGACTTCTATCCAAGGTTGAAATTCTGTCCACCACATGTGTGCCATGGCATCAAGTGGCTACTCACACACAAACATGAAAATCAGTCTCCCTTTATCTTATGAAGTGTGGGTGGGGAGAGAAAGAGGGACAATATAAAACACAAAAATAATATACAACAGGAGTTTATTCTTGAACTTACTGAAATACAAGTCACAGCTTTAGCTAGAGAGTTTTAAGGTGTTTAAGATGTGTTTTCTGAGTCCCTCCTTTCTGGATTACTCTGACTCATCTTTTTCAATCAGAAACATCTCTCTCATGTTTCCAAACATGCCAGGAAAGCTGTACCTTGGGGCTTTGGAACTAGATTTCCCTCTCACAGGAGACTGCTCACTAGATAATTATGGAGGCAATTATCTCATCCTCTTAAGTCTTTGCTCAAAACCTATCTTCCCTTTGAGACAAGACCCTATCATTATAGGATGTAAGGAGCTTTCTACTTCCCAAATAACAATCCCTGAAGCCCTCTGTCCCCTTTACTTCTTCTATTCCTTTTCCCATGGCTCTTCTGATCTTGGGCTATAATAGTGAATTTTAGGTTTTTTTCAAAATGTTTTGTATGTGATCTACCTCCTCCGTCACTCTCCTTCTTCCTCATATGAATTGCTAATCTCTGGAAAGCAATCTTGTTGTTCCTGCAATGAATCACTCTTAAGAAGCCTAACAAGTAAAAGGTTCAAACAAGACTGAAATAATATTTCTTAAGTGAACAAATTAAGATTTATGCAACCCACAGGTGCCTGGAAGTATGTACTAGCTAAGGAAGTCAACAGAGAAATTTTCTAATTCATCTGCCTAAACTCTATGTGGGAGGTACAGAAACAGGAAGTCAAACAGACTGAGGGTTTGTTTTGCTTCCTGGGAGTACTATTTAGAAATTAGTCCTTTTGCTTTCCAGTTCATAGTGTTTCCTGAGGTTAGCATCTTGCATTTGGATGGTGTTTTGGATATTTTCTCAATGATACATGAGTATGAGTCAAGTTTTAGCTCACTTAAATTCCTACCTCACAACAGAATAAAAGCTCCAGGGGCAAAAGCTTGCCACTATTTCACAAGAGGTATGACATTCCAGAATGGTATCCGGGTTCCTCTACTTCATGTGGTCCATCTCTTCAGGGAAAACAGAAGCATCATGTCAATGAGTGCGTGTATGCCTCAAGATCAGAGGACAAGAACAAGAGGAGATGGTTAGGGACAAAAGATGTAATTGCCATTATTATGGCCTATATTTAGTGTTCCTTATTCAAATCCAGTTTTAAAAAACTTAAAATGGAGTCTAATGTATATTTCACAGTTCTCATTTATGCCTTGACATGAATTTAACCTTTGCAAGTGGCACTATTATCACATTCTCTGTTTCTCTTCATCTAATCTATTTTCTCTATGAAAAATCATCAACATTAACATTTTGTCATTATTTTCCAACAACTCTTAGCTCTCTAGCTACAAATTTTCAGTATTAGAATCCTCCTTTCCCCATTGTAATCATGTGATTATCAGATACTTATTTTGGGGACCCACAGCTGTTAACTGTAAAACTATTCTTTTGAGCTACAATCTTTAATCATTGAGCTATTTTATTTCTATTTTTTCCCCTAGCAGCTGTTCTGTTGATTATCTGAAAAATTTTTCTTCCATGCTTAAAATTAAAATAGCATGTACAAAATAAAAAGATTATATATAAAAAAGGGTGAAGGAATCATAAGAATGCAAATACTGTGTGCTCCAAGGTACTGTGATGCATGAATCCTCTCTGCACATGCACACATTTGCAATGCATTTATATATATATATATATATATATATATATATATATATATATATATACACACATATACATATGTGTGTGTGTATATATATATAAATAATTAATGTTTATGACTATTAATATTTCATGAATGATATAAAACACAGTGAGAGCATACTGTGTGCTAGCTGTTGACAGTGCTAAACCAGATTGCCATCATCCCTATTATGCAGACAAGCAACTGAGGATTAGGAAGGTAAAGCTATCAGGTCCAGCTCTCTGCATTGAGTAGAGTGAATAGCAGACATGAGACTGGAATGAGTTTTGTCCTAAGATCAAAACACTTGTCTTCTCTCCTTCTGTTATCATTTTTATTTTCTGAGTTATTTCAGACTTAGAAAACATTTATTGAGAAAATGAAAACTTACATTACCTTCATTAGAAGATAAGATTTGATAAATTATGATTGGATGCCTGATTATGGCCAACCCATTCTCTCTTTCTCCTGAGTCCAGAAATTGCACTTACCATTCACATTATTTACATGTATATGCATCTCAAAAAGGCACATGGTGTTATTCTGTACTTTTCTGAATTGTGTAACTGTTGGGAAAATTCACATTGCACCTAGTTTTTACAGCTGTACAATGTCCCTGGGGAATCAGCACAGTTTTTGAAGCCCTGTATGACAGGAACTGTTCAGGGTATTTGTGACTACTAGCACTAGTTTTAAACTGGACAGCTTGGTTGGGTATAAGAACGCATCCCTGTTTTGATTGACATGTCCTTTGTCAATACTAAAGTGGAATATATTTTGTTTTGGCACTTCAAACATGTGAATTGCTATTCTAGAACTTTGCTATCCCTTACTTATTCGTTGTAGGTTGATTACAGGTTGTAAACTTCTTACACATCTTGAATTCATTTTTCTTAAATAATGACTTTTCATGTATAAACCTGTGTCCATTGGAGTGGGAAGCAGGGATTAAATGCAAAGATTTGCTAACATGTTTTACATTTAAAGCAAGCTTGTAGTATTTTCTGTGAATTGTCTTTTCCTAAACTTTGCCAAATTGTTCACTTTCTGCTGGGTCTTTTTGTCTATCTGTCTCTCCTTATGCCCCAGGCTTGAAATTTTTAAATTTAAGAGCAGAATTGCATGTACTTTTCCATACCTCTCACTTTTGTGCCCTTTTTCCTATGGTGAATAAATTAATCATTTTTTATGGCTTCTGAAAAATCGGGTCACATTAGGAAAACCTTTTTCATTCCAAGGTTATAAACAACAATTTTTCTTCTTGCATTTACCTAGTCTTATATTTTGAATTATAATTTTATATCTGCTGAAGTTTTTCTCAGTGTGATATAGCCTTATGTGTATAAGGCTATATATAACATTGGAACATCTAAATTTGATAAATATATTTTCCAGTAGCATTTATTAAATAGTTAATTTGTTATACTAATCTGAGATGCCACTACATTCTTATGTCTATTTATGAGCTTTCTATTCTTTTTACTTATCTGGTCTTACACAATCACTATCCTATTTTATGATACACTATGATACATGATATCCTTAATTGTTTCTGTTCCTGTCTTTTAAAAACTTTTCTTGTTTACTCTTGCCTTTTAATATCTTTATATAAACTTTAATATAAATTTTATCATTTCTTTAAAAAGGCTTTTGAAATTTTAAGATGCAATCTACTTTTTAAAATTAATTTAGAATGTATTATCTATTTATACATTACAAAAGATTTACCTAATCATCATAAAAATATTAAGATGTATACAGTAGAAGGTATTAGGGGGCAAAAGATGCCCCAAGATAATTTAGCTCTGGGCTTGCAACATTTCAACCACTCCATATAATTAAGTTCTAGTCTAGTCAATCAGCCTTTGTGGTCTCAGGTTCTTTCCAGAAATTGTCATTCACATCATGTACCTTTTAAGATTCAAACTTTAACTGAGACCAATTCTGTACATGAAATAAAATTAGTAATGAATTACATGATATCTGACTTGTTCCAGTTAGCAGGTGAGAGGGAAGCTTCAATGCCTTTTGCAACTTAATGTTAGAACACAAAATGGAGAAAATTTTGTATTTGATATAGCATGTTAACAAGTACATTTATCCCTGCAGATTTGATAGACAGAACATATTGTGGCTCTAAAGTTTTGTGGCTGGGTTGGCGTCCCAATCCTTCCATTGGAAGTCTTGCCTGATTTCAGAAGATGACTGTTTCAGGCTCTGTATTCTCCCTTGCTAGTAGTCTTAGCTAGTGTCACCCTCATAGATTCCTAGCCGTTTCCATTGGCCTAAATTTCTAGCTGGTCTTAGAGATGTTCCCCAACCTATTCCAGCTGTGTCCCCCAGTACTCTTTCCCTTTATCCTCTCCACAACTGATTCCTCCTGTTCTCATCCCTGCCCTGCCCTCCCTATCCAATTCCTTCCCTCTGTCTATTCAATGCCTACTCTATTTCCTCTTTTCAAAAAGATTCAAGCACTAGCCTACCCCCTTTGGAGCATCCTTGTTACTTAACTTCTTTGGGTCTGTGAGTTGTAGAATGGTTATTCTATTTACTTTTTAGCTAATATAATAGAGAGAATGACTAAACAATGACTAGTCCAGATTGAGACCCATGACATGAGAGAGATCCCACCGCTGACACTATTAATGATATTCTGCTATACTTGCAGACAGGAGTATAGCATGATTATCATCAGAGAGGTTTCATCCAACAACTGATGGAACCAGATGCAGAGACCCACAGCTAAACATTAGATGGAGTTGGGTAATCTTGTGGAAGAGAGGGAGGAAGGATTGAAGGAGCTAGAGGGGAGTCAGGAGGGTCAAGGACACCACAAGAAGACCCACAGAATCAAATAACCTGGGACCATACAGGCTCACAGAGGCTGAACCACCAACCAGACAGCAGCTAGGCCCTCTGCACATATGTGACAGTTATACAGCTTGTCTTTATGTGGGACTCTAAAACTAGGAGTAAGGGCTGTCTCTGACTCTGTTGCTTGCCTTTGGATGGATCTCTTTCTCCTAACTGGGCTGCCTTGTCTAGCTCAATAGGAGAAAATGCACCTAGTCTTATGGCTACTTGATATGCCATGGCTGGTTAAAATCTATGGAAGGACATGCCTTTTCTAAAGAGAAAGGGGGAAAAGAGATGGATGTGGGGGATGGGAGGGGAGATGGAGGTTCTGGGAGGAGAGGATGAAGGGCAAGCTGTGGTTGGAATGTAAAGTAAATCAATAACTTAATTAATTAAAAACAAAAACAAACAAGTACATTTATCTTTTGACAAAGATGTCTAATCTATGGAAATTTGGAAAACATGTAATTAAAATAGTATGTACACGGATAAATACAAATATTATAATATTTATAATAAAAGCCCACCCCAGAAGAAGGGTTCAAGAGAACAAGAGAGACTTTTATACATTTTTCTTCAGTATCACAATCGATATTGCTAACTTGAGCAGAGTAAGGTCAACCTATTTGGAACATGCTTATTATAAATAAATAAGCAGATAAAATCAATTATGGATTTGTGTTTTCAGAAATAAACCAGGAAAGGATAAGCTGGAAACAGGGAGAAACACAGGACATGTGGAAAAGTCAGGCTCTCAGTGAATGTACTTGTTTATAAAGGTTTCATCTTGCTTTATGTAATTTAATACAGGATTAAGTAAAAGCAAAAAAGAATTACATATTGACAACAAGAAATAATGAACCAAATGACCTTAGGATAAGTGAGAGGCTGGTGGCATAACTACATTGAGAAATGAATGGCATAAATTTAAATTTAATATTTTGCTTGTATATTTAAAATGTAATAAAAAGGAACTGCAAGAAACTGTTATGTTCAGGCATCTGTTAAGTGTATTTCAATTTTGAAACCATTGCATATTTTAGCCAAAGAATTAATTGACATGAATGTTTGTTTCAGCAGCAAAGAATTTTCAGTTAAAATGTGAGCATAACATACTGAAGAATACAGCACTGTTTAAATTTATATTTGATTTCGAAATACCAGTGAACATTTGATTCCATTCCAACTTATCCATATAAAAGACTCTACTAATTACCTGTGTGTGTGTGTGTGTGTGTGTGTGTGTGTGTGTGTGTATTATGTGTCAAGTACATGGATGTAAGCATGTGGATTGATGTGAGGTTAGAGTAGTACATGATGAGGATGATGTCTTTCTCTATTGCTCTCCATTTTATTGCTTTGAGACTAGCAATTGTCACTCTCTGAACCTGAAGATTTCTGGTTTGGTCCTCAGTGATGAGGTTGCAGGCATGTACAGTTGTGATGGTTTGTATATCCTTGACCCAGGGAGTGGCACTATTAGAAGGTGTGGCCCTGTTGGAGTAGGTATGGCCTTGTTGGAGTAGGTGTGTCACTGTGGGTGTGGGCTTTAAGACCCTTTCCTAGCTGCCTGGAAGTTAGTATTCTGCTAGCAGCCTTCAGATGAAGATGTAGAATTCTTGGCTCCTCCTGTACCATTCCTGCCTGGACACTGCCATGTTCCTGCCTTGATGATGCCGAACTGAACTTCTGAACCTGTAAGCCAGCCACATTTAAGTGTTGTCCTTATAAGAGTTGCCTGGGTCATGGTGTCTGTTCATAGCAGTAAACACTAAGACACCAGCCATGCCAAGCTTTTTACATGGGTGCTGTGGACTTGAGCTCATGTCCTTATGCTTTACACAAGTGGTTTTGCCCATGGACTGAGCTATTCTATGTACTCCAGATTTCTTTTTGAAATGCCTTAGACATTTACCAATAACCTAAGAATATAATTTTTCATCAAAAGGAATCTGATATTCTTTTTTTTTTTGTATGAAATGTTCTTTATTCCTCTTCAAATATATGTCCTCACATACTCCTACATTGGTGCTTTAGAGAAAATATTTCTCTTACAACATTTTTGATTTGTCCCCACAGTGTGAGATATGTGTAAAGCCAAGCATTCTCCAATAAATAAATCTCTATTGCAGAAATGAGTGTGGGAAATGTTGGATAATAATCACTGTGTATGTAGTTCTTAAGATCCTTTAATGTATCCACTTAACAGATTAAGAAAATTGAGACACAGAGATTTTAAATACATTGCCTAAGTTCACAAAGCAAATAAATATTAGAATTAAGGTTTGACCCTGTGAAGGAAATCTCCAACCTCTTCTCTAATTACCACTGTGCAGTAATAAGGTCCATTTGTTTACTGAACATTCATTATTTTCTGCAATTTTAAGGTACACTCTTTTTTTTTAATTAGATAATTTCTTCATTTACATTTCAAGTGTTATCCAGAAAGTTCCCTATACCCTCCCCCCTCCCGTCCCTGCTCCCCTACCCACCTGCTCCCACATCTTGGCCCTGGCATTCCCCTGTACTGGGGCATATAAAGTCTGCATGACCAAGGGGCCTCACTTCCCAATGATGGCCAACTAGGCCATCCTCTTCTATATATGCAGCTAGAGACATGAGCTCAGGGGGTACTAGTTAGTTCATGTTATTCTTCCACCTATAGGGTTGAAGACCCCTTCAGCTCCTTGGGTACTTTCTCTAGCTCCTTCCTTGGGAACCCTGTGTTCCATCTAATAGCTGACTGTGATATTCTTGAAGAAAGGGCTGACTATAGATCTCAATCACTCAAGATAAGATTGAAACTTCCAGTTTCCATCTGTGCCCCAGAGCTGACCCTGTGCCACAGTTCTCCATAGCCAAATCCTGCCAGAAGAGAGCTGCCCTCCTAGGATTGCTGACACACCTGAGAGCATAAGTATGACCATCACCTTTGTGTTGAGGGACAGGCCTGGAGCCCTCAGGACACAGGAACAAAGGAGCTGCCTGGGACAGCTCCTTCCAGTTTCCATATGCACCTGGAGCTTCCCGAATTCTACTGGGAGAGAGCTGATCTCCCAGGAATGCTGACACACAGGCTTACAGGTGGGAAAATCCACGGTCAGAGACATCAAGACCAGCTAACCACACAGATAACCAGATGGCAAGAGGCAAGGGCAAGAACATAAGCAGCAGAAGCCAAGGCTACTTGGAATCATCAGAACCTAGTTCTTCAACAACAGTGATCCCTGGAAACCCCAACACACATATCATGATGATGATACAGGAACTTAAAGATAGACATAAATAACTCTTTAAAAAAAATACAAGAGAACACAGATAAACAGGTAGCAACCCATAAAGAGAAAGCACAAATATTCCTTAAAGAATTACAGGAAAACACAATCAAGCAGGTGAAGGAATTGAACAGAACCATCCAGGGTCTAAAATGGATCTAGAAACAATAAAGAAATCACAAAGGGACACAACCCTGGAGATAGAAAACCTAGGAAAGAGATCAGGAGTCATTGATGCAAGCATCACCAACAGAATACAAGAGATACAGAGAGAATCTTAGGTGCAGAAGATGCTATAAAAAAAAAAACATTTAAAAAAATCAAAGAAAACACAAAAAGCAAAATGTTCCTAACCCAAAAGATCCAGGAAATCCAGGAAACAATGAGAAGACCAAACCTAAGGATAATAGATATAGAAGAGAGTGAAGAATCCCAACTTAAAGGGCCAGTAAATAGCTTTAGCAAAATTATAGAAGAAAACTTCCCCAACCTAAAGAAAGAGAGGTCAATGAACATACAAGAAGCCTACAGAACTCCATATAGACTGGAACAGAAAAGAAATTCCTACTGTCACATTATAGTCAAAACATCAAATGCACAAAACACAAAAACCAGTAAGAAAAAAAGGTTAAGAAACACATAAAGTCAGACCTATCAGAATTACCCAGACTTCTCACCAGAGACTATGAAAGCTAGAAGATTCTGTGAAGATGTTATACAGACTCTGAGAGAACTCAGATGCCAACCCAGGCTACTATACTCAGCAAAACTCTCAATTACCAAAGATGGAGAAACGAAGATATTTCATGACAAAAACACATTTACACAATATCGCTCCACAAATCCAGCCCTACAAATGATAATAGATGGAAACTCTGTCTTAGTCAGGGTTTCTAATCCTGGACAAACATCATGACCAAGAAGCAAGTTAGGGAGAAAAGGGTTTATTCTGCTAACACTTCCAAATTGCTGTTCATCACCAAAGGAGGTCAGGACTGGAATTCAAGCAGGTTAGGAAGCAGGAGCTGATGCAGAGGCCATCGAGGCATGTTTCTTACTGGCTTGCTTCCCCTGACTTGCTCAGCTTGCTCTCTTAGAGAACAGAAGGTTACCAGTCCAGAGATGGCACTTCCCACAATGGGCCTTCCCCACTTAAACACTAATTGAGAAAATGCCTTACAGCTAGATATCATGAAGGCATTTCCTCAACTGAAGCTCCTTTCTTTGTGATAACTCCAATCTGTGTCACACACAAAACCAGCCAGTACAAACTCCAACAAAAGGAGGGAAATTACACCCTAGACAAAACAAGAAAGTAATCTTCTTTCAACAAGCCCAAAAGAAGTTAGCCACACAAATATAAAATAACATAAAAAATAACATGAAGCAAAAATCACTATTCCTTAATATCTATTAACATTAATGGACTCTATTCCCCAATAAAAAGACTTAGAATAACAGACTGGATATGTAAACAGGATCTAACATTTTGCAGGATACAAGAAATGCACCTCAGTGATCAAAGCAGACACTACCCCAGAGTAAAAGGCTAGAAAACAATTTCCCAAGCAAATGGTTCCAAGAAACAAGCTGGAGTAGCCATTCTAATATCAAACAATAATGACTTTCAACCAAAAGTTATCAAAAAAGATAAGAAAGGACACTCCATACTCATCAAAAGAAAAATCTACCAAGATGAACTTATGATTCTGAACATCTATGCTCGAAATGCAAGGGTACCTTTATTCATAAAAGAAACTTTACTAAAGCTAAAAATACACATTGCACTCCACACTATAATGGGAGACTTCAACACCCTACTCTCAGCAATGGAAAAATCATGGAAAAACAAACTAAAGGGAGAAACAGTGAAATTAACAGAAGTTATGGACCAAATGGATTTAACAGATATCTATAGAACATTTCATTAAAACAAACAAACAAACAAACAAACAAAAAAACAAGAATATACCCTCTTCTCAGCATGTCATGGTACCTTCTCCAAAACTGACCATTCACAAAACAGGCCTCAACAGATTCAAGAAGTTCTTGATGCACAGTGGCTGCTGTTTGATAAATGTATGCTAGGTTCTATGGAAGTAGAATTCTTTTCTTTCTAGAGTCATTAACACCCAAATCCTCCTTCTAAGAGGAGAAAAACAAATCTAGGAGAGGAGCACGTGCTGCTGCAGAACAGTGGCTCTGTTCCCTGTCCAGTCTCCTGTCAGTGTTACCAGGCAGAGGCCTCCTCCTGTTTGCTTGCTTTCTGCTTATCTACTTGCTGTAATTCACCATTTCAACTTCTTCTTCCCAGAGTTAACCTGGGTTCCTTATATCAGTCATCTGCAGCCTTGTTAGTGCTCTGGTTGGCTTTGCCAATGACAAGCCTAGAAGGGGGTGGGGTGGGGGTTGGTAGGAAGTAGACATGGTTGTGGGGCATTTATTTCCCTGGTTTCTGATACTCAGGCTAGTGGGAGTCGTCTGCAGTAAGTCTCTAGTCCTGACTCTAAAGGCACTAATAACCTTCTCTCCCGTCTTCAGTATCTTCACTTCTTCCTTTCTCCCTTATGATGATGTCTGCTGACTGATGGGCAACATCAGCCTTAGTTTGCTCACAGATTTTCATGGATCCTATGCAACCTGTCCACTTATTTTTTAAAAAAATTGCAAATAAAGCTTCTTCATGTAACATTTTAAGGGTGCCACTGCTTTGCTTGGTATCAATGCTTTCTGCCTTCTCTGTGGAGCCAGTGCAGGTTAGGGTAGTCACCACAGGTAGGTATCACTGGAAGAGGTTTAATGCTCGATTTATCTTTTGTCTGAAAGGGAATCTTGAATACAAAAGTGATAACTTGACAGAAATGTCTGGGAAAAGAAGAGAGGTAAAACTTGGATACCTTTAAAAATAAATTGTACTCAATTTTGTTTGACACACACTCAATTGTGTGTGTGTGTGTGTGTGTGGTGTATATGTATATGTAGTATACATATACTCTGTGTGTGTGTGTGTGTGTGTGTGTGTGTGTGTGTGTGTGTGCATGCCTGGAGATCTGAGGAAGGCATCAAGTATGCTACTCTATCATGTTCCTCATATTCCTTTGAGACAGGGTCTCTTACTAAGCCTGGGGTTAGCCTGCTGGTCAGCAATATCCAGTAGTCCTCCCTTCTCCCCCCCATTATTGAAGATACAGGTACATGTGTGACTACTCAGTTTTTCATGTGTGTGCTGGGGTTTAAACTCAGGTCTTTATGCTCATACAGCAAATCCTACTTACCTGTTTCTCTACTGCTGAATCTTACTTATTTGATTTATTTTACTGAAACACTGGTCATTCCTGTCTTAAGACTCTATGGTTACCCCCTTTCTTTTTGCAATTTTCCATGAAATTATACTTGCTATTATTATCTGAAGGAGATATCATCCATTCCAAATAGGTAGCTATATCCTTATACATTAGCAGAAACATAATTGCTTTGGGTTACTTACTGACACAGGGGAAACATTCATCAAATGGTTGGTAGTGTGTTTATATCTATGTTATAGATTATAATATTCTAGACATTTGTACTTAGTTTTTTTCTTTCATTAATAAATGTTTATGAGAACCAAGTAAGGAAGAAAGTCCTTGCAAGCCAAGCGCAAATACACACACACACACACACACACACACACACACACACACACACACACACACATGGGCTAAGGCACTAAAATAAAGGTGAGCAAGAAGCAAGTTGGGGAGGAAAGGGTTTATTCAGCTTACACTTCCACATTGCTGTTCATCACTGAAGGATGTCAGCACTGGAACTCAAGCAGGTCAGGAAGCAGGAGCTGATGCAGAGGCCAACTAGGGATGTTTCTTACTGGCTTGCTTCTCCTGGCTTGCTCAGCTTGCTCTCTTATAGAACCAAAACTACCAGCCCAAAGATGGCACTGCCCAAAAAGGGACCTCCCTCCTTGATCACTAATTGAGAAAATAATAAGCCCTTACAGCTGGATCTTGTGGAGGCATTTCCCCAACTGAAGCTCCTTTCTCTGTGATACATCCAGTCTGTGTCAAGTTGACACAAAACTAGCTGGTACAGATGGGTTATAAAAATAATGAACCTTATTAAAAATAAAGTTGCTTTTCTTAGCTTTGCAAAGGAGTTGGAAGAAACCATTTGCTTTTACCATGAGCTTTCCAAAATTTTTCTTCTGGGAATGCTACTGACTGCGTAACAGAGATTGGGTCCAAACTTATACATATTAGTTATTAGAATTTTGAGGTGTGATCAATATGAATGAATTAACTTCTTCTATATTCTGATACATCTTTTTTCAGTATTTATAGTTTTATAATGATGCCAACATGGTTGAACTTAGCCTTGGCACAGCATGTTCACACAGAATAACCTACACACTTGACTTTAGTTTTGGTAGAAGGAAAACATACATTTTATAAAGATTTATAGTAAATCCTTATTTGTGTGGAGTCATGAAAAGCATAAACTCACTTGGTGTATTAGCTATTAAGATAATGGCAATGGGTATTTGATGTTACTTACTCTAGCTTTCATGATATTAAATAACTTTTCTATGCATTGAGTGGTTATATTCCTCTGAAGCAACCAGACTCTCATTACTTCCTGCTGAGTAAACTTTAGTGAGCAGGTGTTATGTGCTGGGGATGAAGGAAGGCTTATGCTTTTAAGATACTATTTAATTCATGAGTTTGCTGCTACTCTTGTCTTCTTGTATTTTCTGCTGGCACTCCTCTTCATTAATAATAGAAAACCTTCCTCCTTACCACTCTGCTTTTATACATGGAAGCACTTTCAGAACCTCTCAAGCTGTTTCAAAGCATGTGCTTTGAAAGATAGCCTTTTAAACATCAGAAAAGGAAGATTTAAATAAACTCTGTATTTAGAAGAATGTTTAATGTCCATTCACTGTAGATAGCCAAATAAACTATGCCAAATAATAAAACGTTTTATCGTTAGTATTGTTCACAGGCTACTTATTTTTCCTCTAAATAGAAGGATTTTTGGCATTCTTGGGAATTATGTCCTCTATTTCCTGTATTTATTACTTTAACCAAGCCCTATAACTATCCAATGATCATCAAGGAAATTTAGAAAATTTTCATATGTTTTATAATTCAGTTAATATTAACAAGCATAATCCTTAGATTGTACTTGTTGATAAAAGAAAAAAAATCTGATTCTCAGGAAAAAAGTATAAGAACAGAAGGTTTTAAAGTGGTTATTAACATTTGCTGTTTAATTTTCTGAGACAGAAAAGCTTCTATTTTTTCCTTACATATAAGAGTATTATGTTAAGAAACAGGGCTTGGGATACTTAATAAATACTTAAAAACACCTTTAAAAGCAAATATTTTTAAGACAAATACTCAGGTGTGGAAAACAGAAATAAAAATTATAAATAAACAAAGCCCCACCAAAGAACTCATCCCTAAATTTAATGTTTTTTATAATATATACATCATTATTATGTTTTTTATTATTATTATCACTGATTATTATGAATAATCATAGAATGGGATGTGAAATTAGATTGATTACTCAATGCTGATTAGGCTTTTTAATTTTCATTTTATACACTAACACATCATTTTTAAATGTAAGACTTTGGAGATCCAGTTGAATATGCAATATTTATTTCAGGCAGCTACAGAAGCCAGTGATGCCCTAGGTGCCCAGGGCCTTCTGTGATGTGATGTCACTCCTGTGACATCCTAGAAAGGGACACTTTTCCTTGTCTTGAGTGAAGTGATCTTTACATAGGTGAGAACCGCATGCCTTTAATCCCAGCACTTGGGAGGCAGAGGCAGGTGGATTTTTGAGTTCAAGGCCAGCCTGCTCTACAGAGTGAGTTCCAGGACAGCCAGAGCTACACAAGAGAAACCCTGTCTTGAAAAAGCAAAGCAAAACAAAACAAAACAAAACAAACAAACAAACAAACAAACAAAAAAACCCCAAGCAATTCTAAATGACCACACAAATGATATCAATCTCATTTAGTTTGTTTTGTAAATTCTAGAAGTTAATAAATAAAATGCCAGGATTTTTGTTAAAAACATTTTTCAGTATTTACAAAAATCATTAAAGGTGGTATGTTAATACTAAAGCTTCATTCAAAAATGCCAGACACATCTTCGTTTTGGACAAAGACAAAACTTGCCTCCCTCCCCCCAGATTCTTAAATTAACTTGGTTGCAGAAATGCTTTTAAACTGTTATAAATACTTAATCAAGAATTGTTCTTAGTTTTTCAAAGTATACATTTTTGTCCAGACTTTAATGCTTTCATTTTAACAGAGTAATCTTCAAGGAGAAGCCAAGCACATCTTTGTGAAGCCAAAAATATGATTTCCTCCTTTCTCTTCTCCTTCTTCCCCCATCTTCCTCCTCGCCTCCTCCTGCTGCTCAGTAATATGTTCCTGGCATTAAGCAAACCATTTTATTTTCAGTAACTTTACAAACAGTCCTGCAAGACTGCTGATCATCACTGTCCTTCCACAGGTCCACTTAAGCAATTTGTCATATAGCCTGGCTATTTTTATAAAGATAGAAGTTTTTCTCAAGAACAAAACTTATGTATCTTTGAATACTTACTGCTTAGATTGTGATCTTAATGTCCTTATGAAATTTAGTTAACTCTACAACAAAGATCTCTTTACTTGACTGCATATATTCAGTTAAATTCAATCCAAAGGTTTCAAAACTTAGCAGATAGCTCCAAGAAAGTTAAACCATGTTTTCTTTAATATGCAAATTGTCATAGCTTAAAATTTTATCATCCTGATCACTGAAAATTATACTTTCTTACTTTTAAGTGTTTTCCTGTGTGTTGCATCCCATATGCTCAGGAGCAGGTGGTCTCCTCATTACACTGCTATCTCTGCTGCTGACCATCCTCATGAGACCAGTATACATATGGGTCCAGCCCTTCCTTCCTTCCTTCCTTCCTTCCTTCCTTCCTTCCTTCCTTCCTTCCTTCCTTCCTTCCTTCTTTCCTTCCTTCCTTTCTTCCTTCCTTCCCTCCTTTTCTCCATGCAATGGGTTACTACTACTAGTTTTTGGCAAACTTGGATTTCTGTCCAATAATGTGGAACTACTCATAATTCAAGTAATTTATTTGTTTCTACTTTATGTAAATGAGTACTTGCTTGCATGTATGCACATGTACTGTGTGCATTCCTAGTACCTTCAGAAACCAGAAGAGGGTGTCAGATGCCCTGGAACTGGAGTTACAGACAGTAGTGTGCTGGGAACTGGTCTACTGCAAGAGCTGAATCATCTCTATGGCCTTCATGATTTTTAAATTTTTTTTTTTTTTATGCAGGGATTGAACTCAGGGATCTACATGGAACTAATTGCCCATCTCACTCATAACCTTTAAGGTAGCATTCAAAGAGTCTCATAGGTACTACAAGTGGCAGAGAGAGCAGTATGGGAAGGAGGTCATCAAATTAAAACAACAGTAACATCTAAAGTTTGGGAATCAAGAGTACCCTGTAAGAAACTAAAATTCACAGGCCACTCAAAACAACATCTTCCTATTAGGTGGGTCTCTGGAGGGTGAGTCTAGGGTTGAAAGCCTGCTCTCTGACCTCTGAGGGTCAGGGCTTCAGCAAAGGATTCATTTGGGAGTCTAAGCTGGATATGAATGGGACACTTCCTCTTACTATAAGTTCCAAGATGTCAGAGAGTGACCTCAAGCCTTCAGGAACATCTCACATTTGTAGATGAATAATATCCAGAAACATCCACTGGTCAAAGGAAGGTAGACAGTCAAGTCAGAGTAAGGGGTGGAGCAATCTAAGTACTTCTCTCCAGGAATCTTATTGCAGCACAACAGATTGTTTTACGTTACAGCCATTTTCTTTTCTTTTCTTTTCTTTTTTTTTTTGAAAACTAGACTTTGCCTATCTATTGCCTTTCTCTGACCCTTTTTCAAAGTCTCATTATTTATAGTTTCTCACTTTTCTACTTAAAACAATAAACCATTATAAGAAAAGTCAAAAACTTTTAATTTTATAGCATCTTAAAATTTGTGTGTCTTATTCTCTTACATATTTTTCTACAGCTATCCTTTTCCTGAAACTTTAAACATTTTTAAGGTTGACTTGCCACACCCCAAAAGCAATAGACCTAATTGGTCATAGTCTAAAACCTTCAAAACTATGGCCCATAGCTATTTCCAGAGAAACATTGTGCCAAAACAGATGACATTAGGTACAGAGTGAGAGATCTGAGAACACTCAGCCCTAAAGCAGATATCTCTATCAAATCTCTCACCTCAGGCCCCAGTGAACTCTGTAGAAGAAGAGGCAGAAAGATTCTAAGAGCCAGAGAGGGTAGAAGACACCAAGAAAATAAGGCCTTAGAAACACGAAGGACCAACACACATGAACTCACAGAGAGTGGAGCAGCATGCACAGGCCCTGCATTTGGCTGTACCAGATGGGGTTCTAGAGCTGAGAAGAGAAGTGGACACATGCCCTCACCCCTAACTAAGATGCTATTTACAGGTGATAAAACTTGCAAATGAAACTTTAGTTTTTGCCGATGGAACATCATTCAGGAAACAAACTACTCTTAAAGATAGGCTGCATGCCAGCAGTAGATAGCCAGAGAAGACTAACTTCATGGCATCTTTGAAGGTTGCTGCTCTTACAATATCAGGGATTTCCTTTGTTGTTTGTTGATTTTTAAATGTTACCTTACTTTTAATTTTTATTACATTTATTTTCATTTATATATACTTTTTTTCTTTCTTTTTACCCCACAGGTGTGTTATAGCTTACAGTTTAGTGTACTTATGGGATTCATGAGTATGAGAATGAGTAGGCCTCTGGTTTTCATACCTTTTCTTGGGCTCTTTTTCCCTCAGTTTGCTTGTTTTACCTTATTCTGCTGTGTTAGTTTTTGTTTTATCTTATTATATTATATATTATTATTATCCATCAGAAGTTTGTTTTTTAATGAGAAACAGAGAAGGGGTAGATCTGGATAGAATGCAAGGTGGGGATGAAGTGAAATGATTGGCAGAAGGGGAACATGAAATCAGGGTATATTGTGGGAGAAAAATATCTATTTTCAGTAACATAAAATAGTACATCAACAGAGAAAAGAGGAAAACTGGTAAGATATTGTGAATGTTACATAGTGTTAGAAGTAGATATATATATTTAAATCATGTTTCCATACAGAAACACATGGCTTTAAATCCTTTGGTAGTAAGGCTTACTTAGTGGAGTCCTAGGTCAAAAGCTTTTGGGAGAGGAGTTAAATGTTCTCTTTGGGAGGGAGCATGGACAAAGGAGCTAGGCTATAGTGATTCAGGGCTCTGGGGACCCTCATCACCATCTCTGCTATTGTTGCTAGCCCAGACTCCATGTGAAAGCTGCAAAACTGCTCTAAATTAACAGTGTTTCTGACAAAATAAAATAAAATAAAACAAACAAACAAACAACAACAACAATAAAACCCCATGGGACACAAACCATAACAACCCTTTCCTTTTGTGAGTTAATTACTTCAGGTACTTACCACAATAATGGAAAGATAACTATTTCTCCTGGTCTGAAAAATAGATGTTCATTGTGAAAAGAATAAGCATGAGTATAGAATATAGTAAATATATTTCTTGTTTGTGCAAGATTGTTTGAAGAAATTCCTACATACTACATAGGTCATTTTCATCCTCACACCTGATAGTTTGTATTATGGTTAGGGAACTACCTTTAGCTTGCAAATAAGAAGAACTTGGTGGATTTCTGTTATTTCATTTGTTTTCTGCACCTAGTGGTGTGTAGACATGTGTCAGCTTCTTGGATTGCTGAAGAATCTTTAATGTGCCGTCAATCACTGTCTTCCTCAATTTCCAGTACTTTCCATTCACTTAGAGTGTTAGAGTGTGTGACTATGAAGTCAATAAACATATAGTTTGGACTTCAAAAGTCTTCAATCTTAGAAATATGCTTCATGTTTAACTTCTATTTTTATTTTTACTTTTTATTTTTGATGCAATCTGTTGAGAATAATCAGGTAATGTAACACAAGACATTTGATAAGATGTTCACTTATCACGCAATGTGATCTCTATGGACATAGTATGTTGCTCCTCTGTAACAACACAGGCTGTCGATGTTTGTTTTCTAGAAGATACTGCTGATGAG
Organism: Mus minutoides; assembly: GCA_902729485.2. Classification (NCBI taxonomy): domain Eukaryota; kingdom Metazoa; phylum Chordata; class Mammalia; order Rodentia; family Muridae; genus Mus; species Mus minutoides. The sequence continues at coordinate 323,954 of LR750477.1, forward strand.
CAGTAAGGGAACACATATAGCCCACAGGGGACTGATGCCAGGGAGTAAAGCAACATATGACTCACAGGTCTCATGGGCCAGACAATCCAGCACTGTCACCCAGGGGGAGAATCAGGCAAGGGACCAAGAGTCCTCCCACCATGTAAGCACACTTGATGTCAATCAGGGCTATTGTTTGTCTCTGTGGTGACAGACACCAGCTAGTCCCTGAGCTACTTAGTCACTTCCTTCTAATGCCAGCACACCTCTTTGTGGTTGCCCAGCTTCAGACTTGCAAGCATGGCAGTTCTACACTCTCACTCACCTTAAACAGCTGCTGCTCTGACTAGAGAAGTGTAATGTTTTCAGATTTATTTGACTTTATGGAGAATTCTTGTGTTAGTAATACCAAATCATTTATATAAATTCTCAAGTATAAACTCAACCTTAAGGCATGTGAGGAAATATAAGAGTTCCTGTAGTCATTCTCTTATCTATTCAGCAATACAATTAGTCAACATGACCATACATGTCTTGTGCACGGAGCCCCTAGAGTAGAGGCATTCTTAAGTTCCTCAAGTCATATGAAAGCAAAGAGGGGAAGTAAAATAGAAACTAGAAAAAAAAGATGGAAACTAAAAACATAGAGATGGAAACCTATTTTTTAATAGAGGCAGAACTTGGTTATGTAATCCAGGCTTGCCTAATGTAGTTCTGACTGGCCTACAATTTTCCATGATGTCAAAACTGAACTATACCTAGTGATACTCCTGTCTCAGCTTTCCGAGGGCCAATATCATAGATGTGTGGCACTATTCTCAACTGAAATAGATCACTTATTTCTTTCTTTGTTTTGTGTTAACCTGGATGATTCTTTTCTCAATACACAGACCAGGGAGATATTGAAACTCAGTGGCAATTCCCATGACTTCTGGGATTTTGGCTGTGTATGTGACACTATACTCAGCTGAATTAGATGTTGAAGATGACTTAAGAGTTTGTTAGTTGGCTCAAAGTGGCAATTGCACTCATAAAAAAGTGACAGTTATTTTTGGAAGACACAGAATCATTAAAGATTATTTGTGAAATGGAAATTGGCTGTGAGAAGAGTTGCCCATGAGATGAAATAAAGGCAGAAAACACATCTGTTATGGGCACTGAATTCCACCTGTACCCACTGAGACATTGTTATAGATTTCACTGATTGTTTTTTCTTTGAAGGCAGTAAATTGTTCTGTTCCTTGGTTGTGGACTCATATGGGAATGTTACTTCTCTTTAGTATTATTTTGTTGTTGTTGTTGTTTTTAATATATTTATTTATTTACATCCCAAATGCTGTCCCTCCTCCTGGTCCTCCCTCATAGAGTTCCTCCCCCAACCCCACTTCCCTTTGCCTCTGAGAAGTATTCCCCCACCCTGGGGCATTAGTGGAATCCATTCCCACTGAGGCAGACATGGCAGCTCTCTGCTACATCTGTGCTGGTGGGCCTCAGACCAGCCTGTAAAAGAACAAATCAAATGTTATACATTCCTTTCGGTTGCATCATTGTAATTATTTCCCTTTATTAATGGCAAACTTATGATGGTGTTGGGTGAGTGTGGCTAAACTGATGAAAACAAAGCCAAATAAATTTCAGGGATGGATATAGTTCTTTTGACACAGGTTTTCCCATAATGGATACTCATTTATTCCTGACTTGCTGATGTTTGAGGTTTGTGTGTATGCATGTGTGTTTGTGTGTGCCTCTTGTGTGTTTTCCTGTATGCCTATGTGTATGTGTGTGTATTTGTGTGATCTTTTGGTCTGTAATTTTATGCAGAAGTGTGCAGGAGTGGAATAAAATCCTGAAGCTCACTCCAGTAGGAACTCCTTTATGCCACTGCTCACTGTCATGTGAACTGAGTTGTCCTTCAAGCTCCTAGAAGACATGAGTGATAGACATAATAGACATAACATGTGCATATTTCTCTGAGCTATTCCTCCCTTAGTAAATGGGGGGAATTTTAGTTTAAGTGAAATAGCAGCATAAAAGAAACATAATAAAAGATAGAATCCTTGGAGGAAAGTCCTTGTTATCTTTTCTCCAAGATTTAAGCCATTGTTTCTAACAAAGCAGTTGGTTATATTTTCAGTGACTTTAGAAGGCAGCTTTGAATATTCTTGTTAAATTATTGACACAGCCATCTTGCCCACAGGCTGAAAGGCCTAGGTTCCCTGGTGGAGTGAGAAAGGATTCTGTTGTTAGGGAACAATGTACGTAGTATTGCCTAACAAGTACGAAGATATATAAATCATCTGGGATCACTAATTATCTCAGTTACTGGTAATAAGACCATGAAGTGAACAATCCAGGCAATTTCTAACCCTATTTAAAATAGATTATATTATAAGATAGAGAGGTAGGCAGTGTGAATAGATGAACTAACCAGACGGTCCACTCTTCCTTCCTTGGTAATGTGATCCATAAGATATTTTCTACTGTTCTCTGGTGCAAATATAAATCTTTGTATTCTTATGGTGTCTTAAGAATTCTGGACTTAAGATTCCTTGATAAGGAGGTATTTAGGCTTCAACCCCTTCATGACTCACTCCAGTAATTATCCAACTGTGTGAGTATATTTAGCTTTGTTCTAAAACTTATTTTCCTTTGCAAGCCAAATACTGTCTTGTAGCAGGTGCAGATGCTAAATTCTTAGTGAAAATAAATCCATAGTGGAGATATTTTTCATTGTCTGCATACCATTATTCTGTTATTGATGTTTATAAAACACATCAAGATACTTACATTTCTAGATCTCATGGCTATTCATCCATTTCTGTTAAGATTAAAGTTTTTTGGGAAATATAGGACTGTAAATATTTTTTGTGGCTATTCATGTGTGTTTACTAGGTTCGCTGGAGGTAAAAGCCAAATGATTTCCTTCAACTCTTTCTGTGCTCTTAGAGTCATTCAGTGGTTAAAACGAAGTTTATTATAATTGTTGCTAGAAATGAATGTGGGTCAATCAGAGAAGTATTGCAGGGTACCATTTAAAGTCTATTTTCCAAGCTCCACTTAAAATATAATTAGGGAAGGGAGATAAAGGCCCTCAAGGAGATGGCAACCCCACAGGAAGACCAACAGTGTCAACTAACCTGAACCCCTGGGAGCTCCCAGAGCCTGAGCCACCAACATAAGAGCATACAAGGGCTTGTCCGAGGCCTCTAGTACATATATAACAGAGGACTGCCACATCTGATGTCAGTGGGAGAGGATGCTCCTAATCCTTCAGAGACTTGATGCACCAGGGTGGGGAGATTTGGAGAGGGGCTGCCCTCTCAAAGGTGAAAGGGAGTGGGGATAGGGGAAGAACTCTTTGAGGGGGGACTGGGAGGGGCAATATTTGGGATATAAATAAAAATTATATAATTTGGGTGGGGTAAAAAGGGAAAAAATGAAATCAGTATTTTCCGGTATTCATAGTCTGTACCAAAGATTTCCAGAAGCAATTACTTATTTGCAAATATCTGAATCATGTCCCAATGATTCTTTCTTCTCTTTCTCCCACTCTCCCTACTTCCCTCTCTTCCTTCATTTGGTTTCTCCTTCCTGTCTTTTTTCTGTCATTTTCTCTGTCTCTCCCCTGCTGTTTCTGAATCTCTTTTTCTTTGTCTTTTTATCTCTATCATTTATAGAAGCTGTTAACCTACTTAGTGACATCTCCCTTCTTTGCAACTTATTTTTTAAAAATCAGATTTACCTCTGGAAGGATGAGCTCTTATTCCTGTCTCTTCTCTGACCTGTTCCAGAGATATCTGCATTTCATATCCTGTTATGTGACCCTTCTCAGGCATATTCCCTTTTCCTAATTCTCCTTACTGCTGTGCAGTCATACTAGCTGAAAACACCATGAACCCAGCTTTATGTGAGCTCACAGCTTCAGAGGTGTAGTTAGTAATTGCTTGATTCCATGCACTTGAGTAAATTATCACAGACATTGGAGTTCATGGTAGCAGTTGTTCATATCACAGCAGATCAGCAGCAGAGAGTGAGGCTGGGACCAGGGCTTGGGCTGACACCCTTAAGACTTCCTTCTGAAAGCTAGATCCCGCCTCATAAAGGTTCTAGAGTCACCAAAAACAAGGACACCACTAGAGTGTAGTTGGGGAGGTAGAACACAGGGAGTTTTACTGTCTTTACCCCACAGCTCCAGGGGTGGAAAAGCAAAGTCTGAGATGTGAGAAAGCTGGAGCTGGCTCGGGGGTCCACAGCTTGGACATCCAGGCACTGTTGGGGGCAAGGGCTGAGGACGGCGTCTAGCCCACAGCCAGGGATTTGGCTTGTCTTAGGGGGAATGATTATACTTAGCTTGGTAGAGGCAGGTTTAGTGGTAGTTGTGGCTGGGATCACAGAGAGGCCTTCTATGGGATTAGGCTGCAGCTTTGAAGGCAAAGGCCTTCCCCATGGCTCCCTACAGCAGATCTTGATGAAGAGACAGTCCATGATTCGAAGCAGTTTATTGTCATGCTGGAAAATGGATGCATAAAACTACTTCTTAGGGTGGGCCTGAGATTAAATACCTTTTGCAGGGAGGAATGTCTGGTATGGGACGCTTATTGGCTAAGCCCTCTGGGCCTCTAGGTACCTCGTTACCATGGAGAAGTCTGTTTTGGACCTAAGTGACTATAGGTCACATGGCTCGAGTTCTAAATTAGGAGTCTGGCAGGGAGCTGAGAGTCACCTAAGCCTCAGGTGTGGATGCAAGGAGTCTCCAGGTCTCAACTTGCTCTATTTTACCAAACTTCCTGGCATGGTTTTACATCCCACACTAAGGGACTGAGACTCTAAACATATCTACATTGTGAGCCTGTAGAGACACTGAATACTCAAACCATAACATCATTAAAAGCAAAACAATAATGTGCTTGGCTTCCTTACCTCAACTGCATCTGCCCTTCATTTCTTTATCGTTCAGTTGCTAAGCTCCATCAGCTTTGCCGTCCCTCTGTCCTCCTTTCTCCTGTTTCTTCTATTTCCCTCCTTCCTTATATCCTCTTGTGCTTTTAGTCAATCAGTACAAGTTAAACATATCATCTTTGCATCTTTCTGGGTATCCAGAAACTAATCTGTCATCTATGTACATAGCTCTCTTTCTTCTTTTCTGAGAGAACTTAAAAGATTCCTTATCTAAACCCTTGTGTAACCTCTTCCTTACAAACTTTATCCATCTTACAATCTATTACTAAAACGGCTTAGAAAGAATAAAGCAAAACAAAAACCCCTTTACTTTTGAATAAGTTAATATTTATTTTAAGAGCCTTACTTTGTTTTTGAAAAATAGAAGTGTAGCCAGGTGCAGGGGAGGACTTCTTTCCTCCTCATCCTTCTCAGGCCAAGGGCCTCTATGAGTCAAACTCTGCCATATTTTGAATCCATCACCTTATTTTTTCCTCATTAAGCTTTCTCCTTGACTACACTCTCATGCACACTGCAGGTGGAGTGACCCCTCTATCTTTCTCATAGTTTACTTTGCTGATTCTTCCCCAAGACTAAGCCTCTTTCTCCCTTGAGGAGCACATCTTCTTTTATATAAGTCCATCATATCTGGCCTGGTTTCCCTAGGCTGGGATTGATGTATATTTTTCTTGGATGGACAGATAGTAAATATTTCAGGCTCTCTGAACAATGTGATCATAGTGAATGCTATACTCTGTTTTAGCAAAAAGAGAGCTAGAAGGTACGAAGGAATGAGTTTGGCTGTGTTCTATATAACTTTTTGAGCATTAAAATTTTACATTAGACAGTTTTCAAGTGTTGTGATATATTGTTTTTTTTTTTTATTTCTGCAGAAACACTTGAAAATATAAAAAGTAGTCTGATTTTAGGCTATGGGCCATATAAAGATGACAAGTAGATTTGGCTTGTGGGCTCTATTTTATAGGCTCCTATTTTTGAAAGTTTTCTCTATTACACTGTTTTTAATAGTAAATCACTTGTCTGGATGCTTCTTATGTGCTGACTTGCAATACACTGAGAGTATGTTTTCTGAAATTCGAATCCATGGAAGTGGGGCTTTCATCTCTCTTTCCCCCCTTGTTTTCATGATGAAAAACACTTGAAGAGGAACTTAAAGGGAGGAACAGTTGCTTTTCTCACACTCCCAGTAGATTGAGACCATAGTTAGCTTGTTTCATTCATGTAGGCCTGTAATGAAGCAGAGTGCCATCAAGATAAGCTAATGTGATGGAATTCACCTCTGGTGGGCTAGAAAGCAAAGATACTAGAGAGGAACCAAAGCCAAGGTATATCTTTATAGGCTATGTTCCTAGTGATGTACTTCCTCAAGCTAGGCCAGACGTCTTATAATTACTATCCAGTAGCATACTAACATTAAAAATCCACAAATGGTCATAGCCCTCATGATTTAGTACCTCAGTGAATGAACTGATTCATTGGAAGACAAAGCTATGAGCACATGAGCCTTTTTGGAGATATTTCATACCCAGATCACAATATTCTGTTCATGTCCCCTAAAGGTTTATGGTCTGCTCACAATGCCACATGCATTTAGTCTGACTCTAAGTGCTCCTAAAGATTAAATAACCCTGACATTATTTGAAAGTTGAATTTCAGTCTCCTTAGATATTCACTTATTAGTTGCAAGTTTCTGTAAAATCAAAAATAAGGTTACCTGCATCTGATATATGATGGGGCTGGGTAGACATTTTCATTTTTTTTTAACATTTTAAAATTAGATATTTTCTTTATTTACATTTCAAATGTTATCCTCTTTCTTAGTTGGCCCTCAGAAAATCCCTTATTCCCTTCCTCTTCCCCCAACCCACCCACTCCCATTTCCAGTTCTGGCATTCCCCCATACTTGGGCATAGAACCTTCACAGGACCTAGGGCCTCTCCTCTCATTGATGACTGACTAGGCCATCCTCTGCTATATATACTGCTAGAACCACACATTCCACCATATGTTTTCTTTGATTGGTGGTTTGTTTCCAAGGAGCTCTGGAGGTACTGGTTAGTTCATATTGATATTTCTCCTATGGGGCAGTAAACCCCTTCAGCTCCTTGGGTACTTTCTCTGGCGCCTTCATTGGGGACCTTGTGCTCCGTCCAATGGATGACTATGAGCATCCACTTCTGTATTTATCAGGCACAAGCAGAGGCCCTTAAGACACAGCTATATCAGGCTCCTGTCAGCATGCTCTTGTTGGCATCTGCCATAGGGTCTGGGTTTGGTGGTTGTTTATGGCGTGGATCCCCAAGTGGGGCAGTCTCTGGGTGATCGTTCCTTCAGTCTCTGCTCTGAACTTTGTCTCTGTAACTCCTTCCATGGGTATTTTATTCCCACTTCTAAGAGGGATTCTGAGGTTCTGGGCTTCTTAAAAGAAAGGATAGAATACCAAGGAAGGATCATATCAAATCAAAATTGAAAGACAGCAAAAAAGACATCATCCTTGGTAGCATTTTACTATGTTTGACACCCAGGGTGTACTTGAATGAAGTGACCTCTGTATAGGCTTAATCACAAGAGCACAAATAACTTCAACTCATGCAGTATCTTGGGACTTATAAAAAATAAAGATGAGGTTTTGCTGCAATGGAAAAATGTGTGTCCTGTATGCCAACTGTGGAAAGAGTCTCATTTTCATCCAAAATCTGTTGAGTACAATCCTTGCAGTCAGCATTCCTATTAACCTTCTAGGCTTCTGAGGTCCCATCAGTATCCACCATGAAAGCTCTGCTTATAGAACTCTAAGGCTTCCCTGCATGAATGTCAAATGACTGCTGACCTATATCATCAGGAACATCAACATGACCCTACTTCTCTGGCAACTGTTTGCTTTGTTGATAAGACTTTTCATCACAGTTAAAAAAACAAAAACTAAAACTTGTAATAAGTGTCTTCAAGGACCATAGCAGGATGTGTTGGAATATTTACCTGGAGTCTTTTTGCATTAATATGTAAATCAAAAGTAAATAACTCCCAAAACACTATAAATACTTCTTTAGATAATTCATTTGGAATTATTTTTCTCTATGAGAAAACTTAAAATGTACCTAATGCAAATAAGAGTAATAAAGTGTAACAACTTTGTCTTACAACTATTATATCATTAACATGGTGTCATTAATTTGTTGTCTTTGCCAATACAATGCCATAGAACAGTAAGACAATAAAATTAAAATAGCCATGGAAATTTCTAGAATGTAGAAAGAACATAACAATCTTATCTCCTTTAAGACTTCCTATGCTACTTGGAAATCAGCAGTACTCAATGTTACAGAGAGTTTGGATACTGTTGCTATGTAGGTGAGGACACACCCCTATGTCTGTCATGCCTATTCTCCTTGGTTAGTGGTATAGCCGAGGCACTGTATATGATGTGGGTATCATAGTCTTTGTAAGTAGTCTACATTATAACTTTAAGTAATAATCAAAGCTTTGGACATGTGATTGACAAGAAAAGTAGGCATTTCCAAGTGTAAAAACATTGTACAAAAGAAGTTACAGGCACATGCTGCATCACCAACTTTAAAGCATCCAGTTACCAAAAATGCTAGCTATACTATTCTATATAGATGAGGGGGCATGGTGATATATGATGTCCTTGGTTTTTTAGGTTTGTCAGTAGCTTTTAGGCTTGCTGGCTAAGTAGGGACTATTTCTAGCCCTAAGAAAGTTTTCAGGAAGCTCTTGTGATTTAATAGCTAAGCAAGTGTGTCTACAACAGACACTATTAATGTTAGAAGATGATAGCCTGAGTTGCAAATGGAAGATGCATTTTCTTTGAAATATTACTTGGGTTTTGGAATACCTAAACATCCTTCTGCTATCTACTACTGGTTGCCTAAGACACTGGACCTCATTGTATATTGTGGACATCCTGAAGCTTTATCATATACAACTGCAAGCTACATACTGTTATGTGGGTCACTTGGCCATGACATTTACTTCCTGGTCCTGAGAAGTCCTAGTTTGTGCAAGAAAATGATAAACACAAGCTTGTCACTATTGGTCTTAGTGCTTTAAATATACCAGCTTTCTCTATGTTAAATGGTAGTGATATTTGTTTATTTTTTTTAACCTATGGAAACAAGACATAAAATATTTGTTTTTAATCATTCACTTGTCTTCTTAGCAAATTCAGTTTTATGACCTTGTTTTTTTCCTTTTGAAATCATATTTTAAACTCATATTGGGGAAAAAAAAGTGTTTTGTAGGTTGAGTTGTTTAGTCCAGATACACAGGAATTCCTTGACTCTCTTAATTATTTTGGGTTCATTTGGGTGGAAGAGCTGACCACCCTGGCCTTTACAACATGACACAAAGACATGAACACGATTTAGAAGTTAGTCTTGTTTTAAAATTCTAACTCTGATGTTGGCTGGCTCTACTAAACTGGAAAAATAATTTGAATTTCTTGAGCTAAAGTTCCCAAAATGTTATAATAATACATCAAATAAAGCATATAAATAATTTCATACACTGTAACTCAGTAGAAACACAATGAAATACACCTACTCTCTTTTCTTTAGTAGGTGTCTTTACTATTACCTTACTTTTTACTATTGCTTGGTGATAGCTTAGCAACTGGGTTACCACTGACTTTCAGTACTTCCTTTCAGTACTGCAATGACATTTTGTAGCATTGTTTATTTAAACCATGCTGAAAGCTTACCCACCCACACACTGGCCAGAGAAAGCAAAACAAATATCTACTGTTCTGAAGAGTGTTCTCATAAAGGGAGAGTTGGAACAAAAAGTAATTCAAAGCCAAAGAGAGGAAATGAAGGAGGTGGGACCAGGACCTTTAATTCTTGCTTTCAATGTTGTGTTAAGTATTATTAGGTCATGCTTCATGTATTTTTTAAAAAATCAAATGTTGAGAAAGATGGTTTAGTTTTTTTGGTGTTATTAAAACAAAACAAAATAGTTGCAAGAAACCATCGTCTCTTATAATGCTTTAGAGCATGTGATCCAACAAAGGAATTAAAAAATCAGCAGTAAAATCTAGTTAAATAGAGGTTAGATAGATGGTGGCTCAGTCAGTGAAGTGCTTGCCATACAAGCATGGGTTTGAGTCCTGAGTAGCCATATGTGAAAAGTTCAGGATGGTGATATACTTGTAATCAAGTGCTAGTGAGGTAGAGACAGGAAAATAATGAAGCATGCTGATCAGCCAGTGTAGTCAGTTAGTGAACTCTTATCTTAAAAGAATATGGTGAATAAAGTTTGAAGAAGATACTACATTTTGACCGCTGGCCTCTACATTCATGAACACACGAAAACTCTCTCTCTGTCCCTCATCCACAAATGACAAAATTAAATGAGTAAGTCTCTTTAAAACCAAGGGAGACTATTGCTGGAAATATTAAAAAGAAGGAAGGTAGAACCGGCACACTCTTGCACTTGTACCTCAACTCTCAGCCTCATCAGCTTGGCCAGCCATGCATGGGAGGGCAATGGCCAACCTGTTTTATCTTGTGGAGACTCTCTCTCTCTGTCCTAGAGCTCCCCAAATATCTCCACCCAGCTAGGTTCCCACTGGCAAGTCGTTACCATGCCAACCCCATGCTTAAATCTCCCATGGCTTTGGTGGTGCTCATCTGGCAAACCCGCGCTTTGCCGCCATACCTTTTTCTCTTGAACCCACAAGCTGCTGTATGAAGGAAACGCAACACAAACTTAGTTCCGAAACAATGGTAACTCAATCTCTTGATACAACAACTAAAACTTTATCTTGTAAGCCTTATTAAAATCTGATTCCTTTAGTGGTGAATCATTGCGGATCTGCCATGATACTGGGAAACTCTGGCAGTTACATCTTAGCCCTCTGCTGTCCTGTTCTAAAAGGGACCTCTCTCCTGCTACCTCTCTTCCTCCCTCCAACCTGGAAGTCCTGCCTACTCGCCCAGTGATTGGCTCCTTTATTCATTAGGTGATTGGTTCATAAGAACAGCACCAGCAGGAGGACCATTACACAGGTCATTTAAATCATGTAAATTCCTTGAGATGTTTTCTGGTGACAGTGCAGACTAATCTTATCTGTAGATATAAGGACAAATATTCAGAATGTGGTAAGGGATTATTTAAACAAGTTCAATAAAGTGATGGTTGTAGGCTCACCTCTAAGATCTAAGACTTCACTAGTCTTAGGTAGCTGGTTAGGCATGATTTCCTTCTTGTTGAGTCAGTCTTAAGTCCAATTAGATAGTTGTTAGTTTTTACCAAGGCATGCAAGCCAGAACTGCACCGTTAGGGTTATTGTGCTATGATGGATAAGGTACATAGGCATCATAGCTGGGTAGGACTACTGGTTGCTTCCCTCCTTTGGAAGCATACATGGCACCTTCTAATATCACAAGTGGTAGTTCTTAGTCAGTTCCAGCTCAGGAAACTGTATCTGAGCTATATGGCATTTTCAACAATAGGGACTTATCTCCCACCTCCATGGGGTGAATAAGGAAAATAGCAATAGTTTATAAAGTTTTATGGACCTCTTGGACAACCCTGACCAACAACTAAAAAAGAGGATCTCTCATGCCTGGTGTTAGAGTTTTACTAGATAGTCTATGACTCTTGAAGGAAGAATTGTTAGTCAAGTTCAGTAAATTTCATCTAAATTATTTGTAAATGTCTATGTATATGCAGATTTAAGTGTGTATTTATATATTTTAGGTAGATAGGCAATAGTATAATTTCTTCTGTGTTTTTTTAGTCATCCTTATTGCTATCTTACTCTCCACTCCTTCTTCTATATTTTCTCCCACCTTCACTTTTAAAAATATTTATTTATTTTATGTATGTGAGTACACTATAGCTGTTTTCTAACATACCAGAAGAGGGCATTAGATTACATTACAGGTGGTTGTGAGCCACCATGTGGTTGCTGGGAATTGAACTCAAGGGCTCTGAATGAGCAGCCAGTGCTCTTAAAGGCTGAGCCATTTCTCCAGCCCCCCCTCCCTTATTAGTTAAAGCTACTCTTCCCAATTTTCCTTTTGATCACTTGTACCTTGCTATCCTGCTCTCTGTTGTGTGCACCAATCATAGTGATCTATTTTTACTTTCCATGTTTCTGCTGTTACTCCAGGTCTGAAGATTTGGAGCAAGGAACCTCAGATGTGATAGAACATGTGAATCTTTGCTCTTATGGATCTGGGTTGTTTCATTCAATATAATCATTTTTAGTTCCATCTATGTACCTGAAAAGTTCATGATTTCATTCTTCTTTATAGTTTAATAGTACTCCATAGTGTATTTGTACAAAACATTTTATTTTTTCTTGAAGTGAAGATTTTTTGTTTCTTTAAAAGCTCAATTGTGTTTTTCTGGAGTGGTCTTGTAAGAGAACATGTGATGTTTTACTGAAAACAGACACTTGAGAGGGTGCATGATGGTTAGAAAAATATAAATAGAACCCCACAAACAGTGAGAGGATGCTCTTGCGTTGCTATGCCATACAACGTTTTGCTTCTCTGGTCTTTGTTGGTCTTGTCTGGTCTTTGCTGGTCATAGAGAGAAATGTGCAAAAGAACTTCTGGTATTCTGGTTGATTCTGGCCAACAACCCCCACCCACCCCCTGCCACTTGGGCTCATGCTGATTCAGCAGAACCTTGCTGTTTCTGTTGGATTGTGCCACTGCTACTGATTCATGTTTGGTGTTTGATATTGAACTGGAATGCTGGATTGGATATTGTGTATCCTGACAAGAGTGGATTCACCCCAAGGAACAACTTCTAAACAAGTTCATAATATCCTTTAACCTCCTTTCCCCTTGGTGTGTAAAAAGGTACCCTAAATAAAGTATGTTTTAAAAAATTCTAAGCCAAAAATTTCTTAGTCAGTTAGGTCATTTAGGTTTTTTTCTATATTGTGAAAAGAGTAGCAATGGACATGGCTGAGCAAGGATCTGTCTAGCACAATGTCAGATCCTTTGAGCATATGCCAAAGAGTGATATAGCTGGTCACATGGTAAATTTAGTTTTAGATTTATAAGAATTCTCCGCACTGATTTACAGAATATCTGGATCAGATTACAGTCACACAAACAGAGAATGTAGGCTGCCATTTCTCCCATCTGCATTTGCTAATTGTTTTGTTGATCTTTGCCATTTTCATTGAGATAAGATGAAATAGAAAAGTTGTGTTGATTTGCCACCAACTCTATACTCTTTTCCTATGGTAGCAACTAGCAAATATTTAGCTAACATTGCCCAATAGAGTATTTTCTGTGTGATCTTTTTCTTTTGTCAATATTCTATTTATTTATTTATTTATTTATTTATTTGCCATAGTCTCAAAGTGCCAAATTTCTGTGCACAAGTATATTAAAATATCCTTACTCACAAGTCTAAGACAGTTAAAATTGATTTTTTTATCTTATTTGTAACAAATTAGTGAGTTCCTACTGAGTTACCATCACTGAGATAAGCTTACAAAATTGATTTTATGACCAAATCTTCCATATTCAGTTAATTCCTAAGCCTTGTTGCTTTTACTGTCTTTTTCATGAAATAGATCAGCATTTTTGCATTTTTCTTCCCAACCATAATCCTTGCTCTAATTCTTACAATGTCTTCCCCATCCTTGCCTTATTTGTTATGTAAGTATTGAGGTTATAATTATGATAAAAATGTTTCATGGAAGATTTTATTGATAATTTACCTTTGTTCAGATCCTGTATTGTACTTTATGACTGGAAATTGAGCAACTTTTATAATTACTCTGTTGATATTACCACCTGTGTGTAGTTGGAGAGGCAGGCTCAGGACTTAAATTGGATGGAGGGATGTGCATGCTCCACTGAGGGATGTTTGGGGCAATGACTGCTTAGTTTCTTCCTGTTTTGACATTTTGTTCCAAGTTATCATAGACTTTCCTTACAACATAGCTTTTGGTTTTGTGAACTGTCTTTCCTTTAAGGAGAACAATGCTTTAGAAAATAACATTCAGTAATACCACTATTAAGGTAAAGACTTTTATCATATTTTGATATAATTGAGTTCTTAAATTAGCATACTTTTATATCTTGCTATTTCAATCTTTTAAGAATGTTATTATCTCACTGTGTTATTAAAGTTTAAGTGGGAGGACAATATTCTATGGAAGAGATATAGTACAGTTTCCTAACTGCCTTTCATTTTGTTTTTATCCTTGAGGACACCAAGGGATTGCAAAAAGCCAAGTTCAACTGGAGTGTAAAAAACACTTTAGGGACTTTTGCAAGTGATTTTCAGAGACAGGAACATTGTAAACAGCTTACTGAATGTTGTCCCTACAGGACAGCCTCTTCCATGTCTGGCAATTAACATCCAAAGGCTCAATTTCTACTCAATTGAGCAGTAATAATCCTCCCGGTGTAGGCAAAGTGACAGTGTGTGTCCGATGCTGATTATTTAGTACATTTGCCATTTGGGCTTGGCTTTTCTTGGGACGTACTTTATTCTTAAGGTACATACATCTGTTTAACTCTTTGCTCTTGTTTCAATATTTAGTCTCAAGTGGCACAGTTCTTATTTCATGTACAAATATCTAACTACACATGGCTAGAAAAACTTAGTGAAGAGTTTTAAGTAAATGATCTACTCAAAATATGACATTTGGGGGTTGTTTTGAATGATTATTTCTGAGGACATAAGTTGTTCTTGTTAGGTGGAACAAGAAAGTCACAGATGGCTATTCTTTCTGTAGTTTAGAGCAACAAATTCACAGAGAAGGAAATACAATTCTGAGTATTTACTTAAGTCTTTTTGACTTGTGAAAGGCAAATAATTATATGTATTCAAATTAATGATTCTATCCATTTGTGTACAGTTCAATTTGATCACTTACATTCCAAATCTATCATATTGTCATAACACTGCTGGTACAAAACAGAGTTAAATCTTGTCTCCCTTAAATTGTTGGTTTTGGTGCTGGTGTATTGAACTGGAATATTTTCAAATCATAATTTCTGGTATAAAGGCCTCCGATGCTACAGAGAAGATACATTTAGAACTAAAACAATATGTCAGTTAATAGTATTTACAGGGTTTACCATACTTGACAGGGTTAGCTACCCTATGATATCAGGGTTTTGTGGATGGTACTTGGTTGGTGTTTTTGTTTTGCCAACAGTAGCTTCTCCTAGGAAACCCCAGTAAAAGTAAGAAGGTTAAAATATGTACTACTTTTGGGTTCTACAAACAAAACAAAACAAAACATACCCAATTCTGAAAAAGTCCCATGTTAAAATAACATGATTTTTAGAGAGACAGTTTTTCCAGGTCCCATTGTGACATTTGAACGGACTGGACAGCCTTGTCAGGATGCCTAGAATGCTCACACAGTAAGGAAAATGTTGCTGGAATAAGCAGAAATATTACCTGAGAGATGAGCCATTGGAATATTTGCCAGGTAAAAAACTATTTATCTAGAGAAATATTTCTTAAAAGTATTTTATTTCTATGAGTGTTTGCCTGCATATATATATCACATGAGTGCCTGATGCACTTTCTGAGAGGGGCAGAAAAAGAATTAAGATCCTCTGGAAGAGGAGTTATAGATATTTGTGAATGATCATGTGGGTACTGGGAATAGAATCTGGGTCCTCTGTAGGAGCAGATAGCATTCTAAATTACTAAGCCATCTCTCCAGGCTCAAAGAAAAAAAAAGTTTTATAAGAAAACTTATATTTTCCATAAGTCTAACTCACTGTGTACATTGACCATAAATTGTATTATTTAAAATAATGCATATAATTAATTATAATTAAGATCAGGGAAAATATAAGCATATGATGGTTCAAATATGAGGAGTTACTTAGAAATTTAACTACTATACAAGTTCATACAAGTGAATAACAAGATGTGAAGTAAATGCCTCTGAATCTTTTTTCTGTGACTGTGGGATAAATAGAATGGACCAATAGAAAATACCATACATTTACTTATAAAGAGCCATAATTACTAATTTGGAAAAAAGATAAGATTCTTTATCATGTGATTATTTGTGAATTAAATTTAATATTTTAATATTATAACTGGAAGGAAACATTTTAAAGTGGCCAAATATTGGGAAATTACTTTTTTGCTTCATTAGAGAAAGTATCCAGATGAATAAAAGAGTTTCAAGAATAGAAAAAGTAGCAAGATATTATTAAGTGAAATATGACTGTGATGAAGGAGAGGTCAAAGTATATAACAGAAATGGGAGAGAAAAAGAAAAGTTAGGATATTCAAGTTCACCAATTCAGACTGAGGTTAGGGTGCCAAAAGAATGAGAAAGCCAAGCCTTAATTGATAAAAGTAGATAAAAGAAGAAAATGTTGTGCAAGGCTAAGTAATCATCAGTATATATGATTCATCTGTAAGTCAGGGATGAACAATTGTGACTAGAGCTGCTTGGAGGAGAAGAGGAAGGATGTGGTCTTTAGTGTGATAAATTCAAGGAAATGCAAAGTATACCTCTGTGCCTGAAAATATTCACTTACTATCTCGATTCATATTTGGTGTTCATTGGCTGTTGACCTTCTTACATCTGATGGTAAGAGAAATGTCCTTGAATAAAGATTGAATGAAGATAGGATGTCTTAACTTGGTTCCTAAGAAATAGAATGAAAGTAAGTATCAACTTATTGTCAGAGATCAATTTCAGAAGAGGTGGAGAGAGAGAGAAGTAGGGAAGGAGGAAGAGAGAGCAGGAGGGCAGAGGAGAGGTTCAGATGAGTGCGTGTTACTGAGGAGTTTGCCATTGCTGGGGATCATTTGTTGGGCCCATGATGGACTCTAGAAACTCTCATTATATTTGTATTTTGAGTCTATTAATGGAATCATCCATGAGATTAAGTTAGAGCCTTTTGGATCTAGTTGTCAAGAACTCCCAGACACACCAGAGGTATGTAACCAGACTTCCTTCAGTCAATCAAGTTAACAGTCAGGAGTAACCATATCATAATCTCCTACCTTTGGGTCTGGTAGATAATTTGCTCTTCTAATTGATGTGTTAAAATAGTGGCTCACATCTGAACACAGCACACCGGGCCCAAACAGTTCCACCTACACCTGAGAGGTTTATTGGGAGAGAGAGGGGCACAGGGCGGGGAGTGGTGGCAGAAAGAGAAGGGAGAAAGAGAGAGAGAGAGAGAGAGAGGGAAGGGTGTTCCTCTTATTTATATGAAAAATGGCATAATACAAGTAAAGGTGGGAGGTGAGTCAAGTGAATTCTGGGAATATGGTGCCTGTTGTCTTGGCAACAGGTCTGCAGGTCACGATGCTGCCTATATGATGTCATAGGTTTGGGAGGTCCTGATGCCAACACTAATGTCCCACTACAAATTTCAGTGCTGAAGTAATCAGTAAGCAATACTAATGAACACTCCATACATCATATCCCTTGATAATGAGTAGAAAATAATTAGAGAAAAAGACATTGACAGGAAAAATTCACTGAAGAAATCTGTGCAGAAAGGGCAATAAAAAGTTCTCAACAATAAATTCATCAATTTCATTTACAACTGTTAATATACAATAATAATTATCTTACATAGTAGGATAAGTATGAATGTATGCTAGAGAATTAGCAAAGCACCTCAACTGCCCTCTGCCTCTGACTCTCTTCCCTCCCTCCCTCCCTCCCTCCCTCCCTCCCTCCCGACCTCCCTCCCTCCCCTCCTCTCTGCCTGCGCATTCATTTCTTCCTCAGTTTTGATTTTTCTCTTTTACAAAAGTAACTTAGGGGATAAAGAGTTTATTTCAGGTCACAGTTCCATATTATATTTCATCATAGTAAGGATGTTACAGCAGCAAGAGCTTAGGGGAGTTGGTCATACACTTTTATGATCAGAAAGGGAAAGTGATGAATGAAGACATGCTGGTGATTATCTGTTTTTCTCTATTCTTACACAATCCAGATAATCCGATAAGAGAATGGACCTATGGTGGGTGAGTCTTCCCATCTCAACTATGAGAATCAGTGCTCACAAGCAAACCTCATAGACCTAATCAAAATCCCTCACTGAAACTCCTGGCATAGGTGATTCTAGACTATGTGATATTGACAGTTACACCCAGCTAGCACATTCTTTCACTTGTTCTTTCTCTTGTCTTTTCTTTTCCTTTTTGACTATGCCAACTTGGTCAGTCAATGGGCTCTCCAGGGAGGGAAGGAGGCAGGATTAAAAAGAAAAAGACAATTAGACAACATGGTAGCATGACTCCAGCCAGTTCTGAGGCTGAGGCAGGCTTATTTTTTCCCAGTTTGCTTTTATACCATTTTAATTACATGCACATAATAAGGAAAGTTCTAGGTTAAGGAATAAGCAAGGCAATAAATGAAGTCCCTTGATCACTGTTTCTAGGGGCTTATCAGGATGACCAAGAAAGATATCTGAGCCTGCTTCTCTGTCCTATTCCAAATTCACACTCTTGCCAGAAGCCTGCTTCTTTGTTTTAGCCCAAAATCAGATTACTGCCAAAGAGCTACTTCCTTGTTCTGGCCCAATGTCAAATTCCTGCCAAGTTTCTGGAAGTGGCCCCCAAAGCTCTTTACACCTTTTTGTAGTTTCTTCAAAAAAATTAATTCCATTCAGTTCTTCTCTTTGTACTCCTATACAATCTATTCTGATGATTTAGGTAACAAGAGTACAAAAATGGAATGTTCTGGTTTAGAGAAAATTATTCTAATTACAATTCTTAGTGAAATTTTTAGGATTGGAACATTTAATCTGGATCCCTATGAATCTGAAGGGCAAGTAAAATAAGCTAACACAGCATCAGGATAGTTTAGTGAGAATGTTTCATTTATTGGACTTTTACCTTTAATGTCCATGTATGTTTTCCACAAGCACTCAAGAGCAATTATTTGTTTTGTTTTTATTTGTTCTGATTTTGAGATAAGGTTTATTTGCATAATCTTGGCTATGCTGACTCACTCTGTAGACCAGGCTGGCCTCAAACTCACAGAGATCTGCCTGCCTCTGCCTCCTGAGTGATCAGATTAAAGGCAAGGCCTGGCAAGAGCAATATTTTGTAAAGATAATTGTCTCAAATGTAGTGCCAGTTTGGGCTATTTGTCATTTCATTTGAAGAGTTAAGATTGGGAGTGAATATATCATTGCTGACAACCTGTTCTTAGTCCTGTGATGAAAGCATGGAATGCAGTCTGCCATCTGCTCCAGCTCTCTACACTGTGTTCCCTGTCAGGAAACCCTGTTCATAAGGTTGAAGTAAAATAGCAGACTCCCTTTGTCAGTGGGGCTTCTTTTCTGGGGGGAGCCCTGGACACTACACCTGAGGAATGTCATATAGTTCTGTACCTGAGATTCCTGGAATGGCTCGCCATATTAGTGAAGCCTTCAGCCTACCCTGGATATTCTCACCCCATTCCCCCAAACTATATAACCTTTGGTTTAGCCCAAATAAAGTGTCTGTACACAAGCCTACACCGATTAAAGAAATATGTACAAATTAAGATCATCTCAGAGAGCTGTTTCATCAAAGATCAGAGAAGACCTTCGCCTAAAAGAGCTATAACACTACAATCCTTAGAAAGCCCCTACCCTACACCCAAACTCACCAGCTCTGGATACCCTGAGAGGGAGACAGCAGAGATCATGGAACCACAGTTCTTTAGTTACACAAAACCACAAATACTTTAAAAGGATCAGCATCATGTGAATAATAACTACTATTTATATATTATAGTATTTATTATAATTTTAATTAAGAGGCACCTCAGGAAAAATTACCAAAAATATTCTGAAAGTCAGTTATATAGGCTGTGTCATATATATATGCGTGTCATATTATATTTATATATATATATATGTATATATATATCATAAGATATATCTTATGATATAAATATAGTGTTTAGTTTTTGTGAAAGTATTATGAAAATAGAATATTTCCTAATGATTTTTTAAACTATGTTAGTATATTTACTAATCTTTGAATATGTAATCACTAAATGTTCTATATTTTAGTATTTTATCTAACCAATTTAATTCCATTAAACTTTCTTACTCAAATACTTAAATTTATATTTATTATATTTCATTCATATGAAAAAGTCATAATTCCTCAATTTCAATCTTAACTTTGGTGAAAAATTACTTGTAACATTTATTCACGCATTGGAGGTGTTGTCTCTGGGCTTACTGTCCCCATCTGTTAACCTAGGGCTAGTTTTAGAAGCTTCCAGCCTTCATACAATGTACTATCTAATCTAGGCATAGAATGTATTTAGTCTCTGAGACTTGCTGCTGAATAAGCGTATCCTTTCTTATTCTTTCTGAACTCTGGCTGGCTGGTTCAGCTTAGCTCTCTGGCTGAAACTCCTCTTCCAGCTGACTTATTCAGTTTGGCTTTTCCCTTGGCCTCTGAATTGGTCTGCTTGGTCTCAAATTAACTCTAGTAATCTTTTCTACTCTTCTGGCTCCTTCTCATTCTCTTGCTCATCTGTCTTTACCTGTGTCTAGCTTGTTTTCTGTTCAACCTCTTTCTGTAAAACTCTCCTGGTAGAACTGCCTCCCCCTCTCTGTGCTGCTCTACTCTCCCTCTCAACTTTACTGCACAGCTCTCCATGAACTCTACTGTATTCATGTATTGTACTCTCTTTCTCCTGTACTGTCTGTCTCTCCCTTAAATAGCAACCCATTTCCTCTCTCTTTTCAGGATAGTTGGACATATCCTACTCTGTCAAATCTTTCTTTGATTTGTCACTTTGCCACTCAATTAGATATCACTTTCAAACATGGGTGCTTCCTTCTACAAATTAAATTTAGTTTCATTGTTTGGGATTAAAGGTGAGTACTAAGAGTGTGTCTGTGTTCCACATTAATGGTGTGTGCTAAGAGCTGAACTTCACACTAACTAGAAACAAGTTCAAATATTCTGTAACAGAGAAATATACTGTAACAACATGAAAAAACTCTGCCTTGTGTATTAGCAACTACCAGTGATTTTCTAGGTTTTATTTTGTGTTTTCCAAATAAGTAATTACTTGATAACTACTGATAAGAGCTGAGTGTTAAAAAATTATTTTAAAAAGAGCTGGGCATTTTGGCACATGCTTTTAATTACAAAATGTGGGAGGCTGAGACAAGTAGATCTCTATGAGTTCTAGACCAGCTTATTATATACAAATTCCAGGCCAAGCAAGGCTACTCTTGAGATCTCATCTTAAAAAAAAATATAGTGTCATTTTTAATAAAATGTATAAGATATAGAAACTGGAAAAATATTTTGCTAGAGGATGTGATTAGAAATTTTAAAAATAAAAAGTCAATAAATTCGAAGAGATTATAGCAAGTACCTAATTTTGTTTGCTTCAATACCAGTGGAGTAAGACTCTTGATATTACCATAACTGTATTCATATGCAAAATTCAGTAAATCTGTGGGGCAGTGGGCTGCACACCGACAGCCTGGTCTCCAGTGGAGCAAAGGTTTGGAACCCCGGGGACTTGATGGGTGGTGATTTCCACCTACATGGGACAGAAGGTGTTCGATCATGTCTCCTGGGCCCCGCCTGGCTCTTGTTGAAGTTACTGCCCCCACAGCCTCCCTGCAGGAGAGGTGTGTGGCTATCAGTCACTTAGGGGCAGCACCAAGCCTTCCCACATGCAAATAAGGCTTCCCCCAAACTCTCAGCCAAAGCCAATGAGAGGTACCTGCTGTCGAACCCTGAATCACCCCCAAACCTCTATATAAATCCTATCCAGGGAGTTAAAGGTGTGCGAGAACTACTCTCTCATCTGAGTCTTTTGTTCCAAGAGCTGTAACACTTGGGAAGAGACCTGCTCTCCAGAAGCACTACCTGAGGTTCTGCCGTACTCCTCACTGGAGTCGGTTTCTCCATGGCCAAGCCCGACCCAACTCAGTGCAGAGCCTCTTGGAGTTACTGAGTGACCTGGAAGGCACAGCAGAGACTCTGAGCTTCCCTGTCTGCACTCACTTCCCTTCGCTGGAACCATCGCGCCAGGCCTGGCCATAGATCTCCATAGAAAACCTCTGGTACTCAGGCCCACATAAATCAATAAATTCTAAGCAATTACAACAATTGCCTCATTTTATGTGCTTCAGTACTAGTGAGGTATGTCCCTTGATATCACCATAACTGTATTTATATGCAAAATTCAATAAGCAATAATGAACTTGATAATAAAGAGGTGTTATATAAGGATATGTTATTAGGCAGTGCACTTGGAACTAAGGGATGACCAGAGCGCTAGTGGCCTGAAGCCAGAGGTGGGTGTCTCTATCATTCCCCTATTCCTTCAGTGAGATAGGGGTTTGAGATAGATGCTCACTCAAAGCTCTCCACACTGATTTATACAGTAATGAACAATACGAGGTGTTATCTCAAACAATGGGGAAAGTGAACATTGGCATGTCTCATTGTTCTCTAAATACCACATGGATATTGTGAGACAGTCATATCCACCTTCAAATACACACACATACACACACACACACACACACACACACACACAGAGAGAGAGAGAGAGAGAGAGAGAGAGAGGGTTAAAAGTGATGAGAATGTGACATACTACATGGATATATTGCATGCATTATGAATATTTGGTATGTAATTGTCAGGTATTGGGAATCTTTTTATAACTGACAAATATGAAAATTTCTAACAATCAACATTTAGACACATCTTTATAGCAATATAATCTATATATGAGAATAAATTATTAAATGTTTAGTTTTAATTTTAATTTTAAAATATTAGTTAATATTGATAGACACTCGGTCAAGTTGCTCTTCACATAGTTCTATTAAATGTTTCTAGTTAGAAAGAGATTCTAAATATTTGTTATAGCTCTCGCTTATCATTTACATTAGGAAACTTTATATATATTGTGTTTATGTTTACAAATAGATTTTAAAGTCCCAAAGGAACTGTTTTTCATCTTATACTGAGTAATTAATATGGTGTGTCCAGGAGTAAGGCACTTTCAAAATTCTAACTAATGAAGAGAAATATTTGTTATTGCTACTTCCTCATCAAGTATGTGCAGATAATCTCAGTGCTTCCTCAACAACCTTTGCCTGTAAGAGTAATTTATTGTAAAAGCTGGCATTCAAACAGAGTTGGAAAACCAGTGAATAATTCAAATTCTGATGGTTTGCATAATACCTCATGGGGTGAAGTAGAAACTTCTAGTTTCTTTGGAAAGTCAGTTATGTCAAATGATGTTTTGCTGGGACACACAGGTGAAAAGATGTTTTGCTGTAGCAGACATGGGAAAGAATGTTTTTCTGAAGGAGACACAGGTGAAAGGACATTTTGCTGTAGCAGACATAGAAAGAATGGGAGACACAGGTGAAAGGGTATTTTGATATAGCAAATGTGAAAGGATCCACAATGAAGGAGTATAAATATGACCCCTGAGACAGGAAGACACGCCCTGAGCATTGGTGTGGTTTGAACTGCCTTGCTATTCTTCGAAAAAAAACATGGATGTATTAGTCTGCCTTACATAGTGTTGTTGAGCTCAACTGGTGGAAATGCTGCCCTTGAGAGAAACTTGCCTAAGAACTGCTCCTGAGTTTACTGTGGCAGCTTGCCTCAGCTTGGTTGGTGAGCCTGGCAGTTTCTTCAGCTTTAAACTAGAGCTGATGGTGTGTGCCTGGTGTCTGCCTGCCGAGAAGATTGGGCTGAAGCTGTTGAGTCTTCTTTTGGTGTTTGTTATGGGACTGAACTGCTGCCAAAGAAGATCGAGCTCGTCCCCAAAGAACTATTGCTGAACAGGTTCACTTTCTCTATATCCTAATAACTTTTCGCTTTCATTACTTCTACTGGGTCATGGGCTAAAGGACAGGTTGAACCCTTATTAAATGAAGGTTGCAAAAGATTTATGCCTACAGTGGGGTATCATTTTAAGCTATTACTTAATAACTATTTTGAAGGTTGTTCTTAGCTTTGAATCTCCTTATTTTATTTATTTACTTTTTTAGCTATCTATATGTCTAGGTTAATTTTTCTTCTCTAGGACTTATACATTGGGCTTTTAAGTTTATTTTATCCTTTATTAACCTCTCCAGAACAGAGATAACAAGTGGAAAGCAAAACTTTCAAGAGCTATGCTATAATGTAGGACCAATCAGAAAGTCAGATGGAGAAATGAGTATTACTATAGAACAAACTTAAAACTTTAAACATATTTTGCTTATACAAACAAATACTTCTAGAACACAACTACTTTAAATAGAGAGGCTAGCTTATGCAATAAGCTGAAAACCATTTAGAAACATTTTAAGGAAAATCCAATCTCTTCTTGTGTAGATAAAAGCCATATTAGTAGACTTTGAAGGTCAGGCCAACAGACAAACACCATTTATCGGTGACTGGGAAATGTATCATTTTGTGACAATCCTGAACAAGTAGCATCAGGGTGCCATGAGCTGACAGTTGCTCAGTAAGGTGAAATCATTCTAAATGACATCTTGAACTACTCTGGAAAGTTAACTTCCTAATGAGAAGTCAACGACTTAAGGCTTAGCTGAGTAACAACAGATTTATCTGCTTTTGTAGAGTGATTTCAGTTTTCTTTTCTCCGACATTTTAACTGAACCATATATACTCAGAAAATGATCAATATACACAGAAGTGAGTGGGAAAGGCAGAGAATCAAGATGAAAGGTGTGGTTGAAAGAATCATTTCACTGTGATAGTTATGCCTATGTATGCAATATTTAAAATGTTCTTGAATGCTATATCCAGAGAATCAAAAGGATTGAAAAATATAATTTTTGAAGATATGTTAGAAGTGGCATATTGATACACTTGCATTGTGAAAGTATTTCTAAAAAGGTAGCTCTAAAACCAAAATAAAAAGGCTTAGTTTCAATTGTAACGTCTGTCCTGCTTATAGAGACCTGATAACGTAATAATCAAATAGCACTTAACAAAAGTACCACAAACACTGTAGAGAAAATGTTTTGTGTCTGTGTGGATGTGGCAGCTGTTAGTAATAAACTTGATGGCCTATAGCTTAGGCAGGAAATAGGAGGTGAAACATCCTGCAGGTAGAAAGGATTCTGGGATAATGTGAGCCAGGAGATTTGCCCAGGAGGATTTGATGAGACAGATACCTGGTAACTGAGCACAGGCAACAAGCCACACGGCAGAATGTAAATTAGAACAAATGGGTCATTTTTTTTTTTATTGATTTATTTTTTTTCCTCTCTTTATTAGATATTTTCTTCATTTACATTTCACATGTTATCCAGAAATTTTCCCTTACCCTCCCGCGTCCCCGCCCTGCTCCCCTACCCACCCCCTCCCACGTGATGGCCCTGGCATTCCCCTGTTCTGGGGCATATAGAGTCTGTATGACCAAGGGGCCTCTCCTCCCAATGATGGCCAACNTAGGAATTTCATATATTCATTGTTTCTAATAGCTGAGTAGTACTCCATTGTGTAAATATACCAAATTTTTTGTATCCATTCCTCTGTTGAGGGACATCTGGGTTCTTTCCAGCTTCTGGCTATTATGAATAAGGCTGCTATGAACATAGTGGAACATGTGTCCTTATAACCAGATGGAAACTGGGTCATTTTAAATTACAATCAAGTCAGAGAAGAGCCTAGCTATATGGCCAAGGTATTTGTAAATATTATTCGAG
The DNA here is from genome assembly GCA_902729485.2 of Mus minutoides. NCBI lineage: Eukaryota > Metazoa > Chordata > Mammalia > Rodentia > Muridae > Mus > Mus minutoides. Next base: position 349,555 of record LR750477.1, read on the forward strand.
TCTGACTCTTATTTCTGGGAACATGGGGCTGGAAGGAAGAACCAGGCTTAACTTCTACAGAACACTGCTCATTGATTCAAAAAACATTTACCGAAACTCACAAACAAGACTAATATTATCCATATAGTTACCTAAATTTGCTTCCAAGGTGGAGATGTTGATTAAGCATATATGTTCACAACATTATTTCAGACCATAGTAAGCTCTGTAGAGAAAATGAATTGATAATAGAATGTGCCTAATGTGGGGGTGTTGCAAAGAGGGTCCTGAATGAGGAGGTGATTTCACTAAAACCTGGATGATGAGAAGGAGTTTACCACATGGAGATTTAGAGAAAGAGATTTCCATATACACAGATTAAAAAGATGCAGTCTTTGAGAATGAGAGGGGACACATTATGCTCAGGTGAGGGTACAAATGACATCATAACTGAAGACAGGTCAGAGTAATGAGCAGGAGATCCAAGTATCTTTAACTTTGAAGTCATGGCCAGATTAGAACTTTGTTATAAGCATAATAGGAAGACAGAGAGCATTATAGGACAAGGAATAAGACAGCAGTCATGAGTAGAAGTGTCCACATTTGCTATTAGATGGAATTTCAATTGCAGATGAACAAACTTGGAATCAAGGAATTCAAGTATGACTTTTATAGAAGAGCAGATGTTTGGCAACGGTAGTGCTTAAAATGATGGGCATTGAACAGAGACAGAACCGAGTGGTAACTAATTTCATGATGCATTTGAGGGGCAAGGTCTATTTGTTAAGGGTGTGGAAACAGTGAATGAGAGGAAAGGAAGAATCAAGCATTTTCCTGTAGGACTTGCCTTGAGGAGCTAGACAGACAGAAGGATACTTACTGCAGGAGAGGAAATTAGGAATTCAATTTTTATCACATGAAGTTCGTGGTGATTTGTAGTTGCCCATGTGACTCCAAGGCTATATGAAGCCTCAGGAAACTCAAGAACTCTGTGGTTTCTTGTTCCCTGCAGAGATGCAGCTAAGGGCAGAACAGAAGGAAAAGTCACTTATCTGTTCTCTCAGCAAGGATTTATAGACAGTGACTGTCATAAGTACTTGGTCTTAGCAGATGTGGCCACAACAATAAACAGGACAGACTGCTGTTATGCATTAAGGTTTTCTCCTTTCAGGTTCAGTTTCAAGAGTGTGGGTGAAGGAGGCAATGACTCACTTCCGTTCTGTCCTAGCTAGTTCAAGTCTGGCAACCAGCTTGGTCTCTTCACTGGAACTCAGTGGAAACATTCAGAAACAGACTTAGTGGCCTGAATAAACAACATCACCTGCCAAAGTCTTAGAATTAAAAAAAGAAAGAAAGAATGAATGAAAGGAAGAAAGAAATAAAAGAATGCACAATGAATGTATTTCCTTTCTCCTACTTATCTAATACTTTATTTTATCAGGTGCTATTTTATAAAATATTAAAATATTGTCTTCGAGTTTGTGTGGTTTTGAGAAATAATTAGATAAAGAAATAATTTAAATTAAGTGTGCCAAACAACCACCCAAACATTCCTGAGTAATTGGTTATTATCATTTTCTTGGAATTTAATTGGGGCAAACTGAGTTTTTTAGATCTAAGAAAATACCTGGTGTTTCTCAGTACTGGGATGGGGAGATTTTGAAGCTATTCTTTAAATTTGGGAGCATTTTCTTGTTTTGCAATAGAGTAACAAACCAAAGAAAGAAACAGAGAAGCAATGTCTTTATGTTTTGAACTAATTAAAATTCAGGTAAACAAAAGCTGGAGCCATAAAATAGAGGCCGGCTGGTTGCTCAGTTTTCTTGCCATCCTGCTTCCCTCCAAACTGGTTCCTCCAGTTTGCCTCTAAATGATGCTATCATTGGATCAGGTTGTGCCAAATAGAGATTACTGTGTGCGGTAGTCATAGTCTGGCTTCCTGTCTGGTGAAGAACTATTTCATGGTAATAAGGGCACCAGCATTAGTCAATTAGTCTAGTATTTAAGTTCTGGCACTGCCACTCACAGGCTGGATCAGACTCTTGTTTCTCTCTCTGTACCTTCATTTCCTTCTCATGTTTATCTGAGACTTAAGTGGGCTAATATACGTAAAGTAGTGAGAACAGAGTCTGTCCCAAGAGAGGCATTTGTGCATATACCTAAAACTGAACCTAGTGCCAGAGTGTTCTAAGCTTTGGAATAAAGGAAGGGAAAATTAGACAAAAGACTACAAAGAAGACCAGTAATATGTTAAATGTAGTTTTAACCTGAGTGCCTTTTAACCAGGGTTCATAGCCTACCTCAATCCTCATCTGTTTCTCCAAAGATGCCTTCCCAAGCAGATTTTCCAGAGCACTGCTTCTATGTGCAACTCTCTCCCCTGCCCTGGTCACACTGACCTGTTCTCTCCGAATCTTCCTCTTTTCTTAATCATCTTAGGCAAGAGTGCAGTCTCTGACTCTGGCATAGACTTAATGTAGACTCCTATTGAAGGTTTTGCTTAGATCCAAACATGAATCTTCAGAAGCTGATTTGTGGAAGTCTGAGAGTGGTAGGCAACGGAAAACCAGCTGATGGACTGTATTTGCAGCAGCATCCTTTTCTTCACTTGCTAATACTTTTCTGTTTTAATTATTATTTTTCTTCTTTCTTCCTTTCTCATGCTTGTACTACTGATATTATGTAAAATATAGTAATCATGGTGCCAACATAAAAAGCATATCTTTCACTAGACACTCCTGATGTTGCAAATTGAGAGAACTTGCCCTGATCTGTAACTCTGTGAACAATATTTGTTTTTTTTAAAAAAAGATTTAATTATTATTATATGTAAGTATACTGTAGCTGGCTTCAGATTCACCAGAAGAGGGTGTCAGATCTCATTACAGATGGTTGTGTGCCACCATATGGCTGCTGGGATTTGAACTCAGGACCTTCAGAAGAGCAGACGGTGCTCTTAACCACTGAGTCTTCTCTCCAGCCCCAACAATATTTCTACTAATGTCCCTCTTCAAGTTATTCCCTCTCATTTCTCTGCATATACAGCTTTACTAGAGTATCTATTAGTGAGAAAACTCAAGGAAACTAAGATCTGAAGCCAGGCCGGAGATTCTCAATGCTTAGATCTGAATTCTTTTTGTGTTATCTCTTTCATCTTTTCCTTAACTCCTGACTTCTGTATTGGATAAAATGTTGGGATAAAAGAATATTTATTTTGATGCACAGTTACAGAGAAGTTAGCACATCACCTGGCTCCATTGCTTTGGGTATAAGAAAGGATGAGAGAACAGGCCTGGCTATTTCATGGAGTGGGGTTGGGGCTGGTCCAGGGCACAAGGTGAACCCTGCAAAGGCATGCTTCCAGTGACTGACTTCTAAGGAAGTCCCACTTCCCAAGAGCTTACCTATTCTTCCTTGATGGACTGGTCCATTAATATGCTGAGTGAGCACATGATTTAGTCACATACTAAAGGTGCCAACAACTGGGCAAGTCTTCTACACAGAATCCTTTTATAAGAATACATCTTGTCCACCCCTTCCTTCTTTTCCTCCATCTTTTCTTCCAACACCTTTTTTTTTCCTTTCTCTCTTTCTAGGTTAAGATACATCTAGATGTCAATTCAAAGAAGGCATAAAACTTGAACATATCATTTTAATACATAAATTACAATGAAATATAAAATATAATTGCCTTATTTATAAGTTTACATGGGATATTATTTTAAAAGTAATTTTCAATAGAATCTTGTGGGTTTAATTTTTAATTTTTTGGTTTAAGTAGAAACCAAAGATTGCACATAGGTACTAATATGTGTGAAGAAATTACCAGTCTGTATTCTGCAGTTCTTTTAATATTTTATTTATTTACATTTCAAATGTTATCCCCTATCCTGGTTTACCCTCTGGAAAACCCCTTTCCCATCCTCCCATCTCCTGCTTCTATGAGGGTGCTTCCCTACCCACCCACCCACCCACTCTGACCTCCCTGCCCTGGAATTCCCTTACACTGGAGCATTGAGCCTTCACAGGTCTAATGGCCTCTCCCCAACTGATGCCAGACAAAGCCATCCTCTACTACATATATGGCTGGAGCCATGGTTCCTCCATGTGTACTTTTTGGTTGGTTATTTAGTCTCTGTGAGCTCAGGGGTGTGTGTGGGGGTAGGGGGTGGAGGGGGATGTCTGCTTGGTTGATATTGTTGTTCTTCCTATGGGGCTGCAAAACCCTTCAGCTCCTTCAGTCCTTTCTCTAACTCCTCCATTGAGGTCCCTGTGCTCAGTCCAATGGTTGCCTACGTTCTTAAGTGATTAGAGGGTAATTGGTTCTCTGGCCTGCATGATCTACCCTGTAAAATGAGTTGTGAAAACATCTGGATAAACATGAGAGATGTCATAGGAGGAAAAGAAGATACAGAGGTAATGTTTTGCAGAAGACTCGAGAACATTTGTGGATGAGCGCTCAGATTAGCTCAAAGCCTGGGTAGAGAGCTTGGCTATTTAGGATTCTTAAAGAATAAGGGAAGCAATGAAACAAAAGACCCAGAAAGACTGTCCACCCATCTAGATAGACTGATATCTTCATAGTGTTATTGGAACTCTATCAAAGGAGAGTCCTGATAAGAACAAGAAGATGAAACTTAAGGGTTTACCATATTTTGAGAACATATTCAAATCATGTCTGCCTACAATGAGACCCTCATTTTTTGTGAAGAAATAATAGCAGGTAGCAACAAGTAAATTATCACCCACTTGTCAGAAAGCTGATCCTAGAAGAGAAGAAATAGAGAAACTGTACAAAGAAAACTAGAAATGAGAACCTGTATGGAAGTTGAGAGAACAAACAGTTCTATTCCTTTACACCAACCATTCTCATGAGTCTCTAGATACTTTGCTATAGTTTCTGTTGACACGTGGCGTTGTTACTTGCTATGGCTTCATTTTATAATCTTCAAGTGGATCCCTATTGGTCTTTTTTTTTTTTTTAAGTTGAATGGATCTTGATTAGGACATTAACCTGTATATACCAAAAGCTATTAGTGTCCTGTTGTCCTAGGAAATTGAACTACAGGCACAGTGAGAACTGTATATATTTCCTCATTTTATATAACAGAGTTGGGCAGTTTCCAGTAACTTGGACTGAAGATAAAATAAGGCAGAACAGACAATTTTAATAGATTTATAGGATTTATTATTTAAAGTCCAAGTCACTGAAACAATAGGTTCCTTTGAAAACAATGGCCTACTATGATTCTTTTTTCTTTTGTGATAGACATAATAGGTGAGTTCACCTCTTTTATGCTTTCTATAGTCCTTATCTACATAGTGTCACTGTCATGTTCTAATCTGTAAGGACAGAGTAAAGAGGTCAAGGGGTCAACCAAAATGTGACAGGTATGGTTGCACACAGAGCTCAACAACTTTTGCTATTCCATTACTAAAAGAAAGAGGGGAGCATTTACTTTGTAGTCAGCAGAGACAAGAACTTAGCTGAAGCCTTAGTTCCAGAATAATTAGCATGGTTGGTTTAATGTACCATTTACATCTTTGTTATATGTGTTTTTTCTTGTGTGTGTAGTGAGTGTTTTCCTGAATCACTTTTCCATATATTTTTTGAGACATGGCCTTTCATGGATTATGGAGTTCATTGACTTGGCTAAACTAGGTGTGCAGAAAGCTTAAAGGATCTGCTTATTTCTTTCTCTCCAAGCACTGGGATTACAAGCCTTTAACCTCTATTAGAGATAACAGCTGTCTACATGGCTGATGGGATTGAACACAGGCATTTATGCTCTCGTGGCAACCACTTTTGCAACTGAGATATCTCCAAGCCCTATTAAAAGATAATTAAAAATTAAAATTAAATGCCAATTTAGTTGGATCTGATTGCTAATAACTTTAGTGAGTTTTAGAGAGCATCATCAACTTTAGGCTAGTGAATGCCAATCAAGACCTCTAGGTGAACCGGCAAAGCAAGTGTTTTTACCCCGATAAGGTTCTGCCAATCAGAGGCTGCTATTAAAAGCAGAAATACATGCCAGCTAGTGCTTGCAAGTTGTATTAAAGAACAGAATATGCAAGGCAAACTCCTATAATTCATTTAATTCTTCAAAAATACTGAGTGATGACTCTGGTAGGGTGGTGGAAGTCAGACCTCTAGCAAGCTCAATAAAGGCAGTGAGACAAATGAAAGCTCTGTAAAAGCAAGAACCCTGATTTGAAGGAATTGGATTTAATTCAGTTTGCTTTTCATAAGTATCATGACAAGTACTGCCTTAGGAGCACATAAAAACAGATCTGAGTTTAAGACAGTAAAATTCTACTTTTCCACATTTATTGTTTCTATCTTAGATTTATCAGTCAGGAGAGAAGACACAGTTCTCATCCCTGACTCCTGCCTGTGGATACTGTCCATTGATACACGACAAGGCCCTGGACAAGTCCCTGGACAAGTCCATGTCTTCTCATCAGATACATCTTGCCTTCAAAATGGCTCAACCAGAAAAGGTTCCATGGGTCACATGGACAAGATTCTTAGAAGAATTAGGAAAAAGTAAGGTTGCTGAGAGAAGACAATTAGAAAACCGTGCTGGGGAAGCTGTTCTTTATTCTTCACAATAAATCTGAAAATTGCTGGCTTGGAATCTTTCTGGATTCCAAGGTCTGTTGTTGCTCTAGTATTCTGAATGTCTCTGCCATCAGCTTAGTCTAGGTCCATGATGGTTCTTTGACCTAAATGTTTGTTATAGCTATTAAAAAAGTATTTCTGATTGGAAAGATGGTTCAGTTGTTAAGAGCACTGGATGCTCTTATAGGGGATGAGGGTTCTATAACAAGCACCTGCAAAGAGGTTCACTATTATCTATAATTCCTGTTCCCAGTGACCCAATACCTTCTTTTGACTTCTAAGAGCACCAGGCACACATGTGGTACACATAGAGACAAAACATTTACATACACAGACTGCTTCACCAGCGTAGGGTTTGTCTTATGATCACCTACATTTGATCTGGTTCTGACAAACATATGTGCATAAACATACTTTCTGCCCAGTCTTGCATCAGATTTTCCAAGCTGGCTTCATCATGTATACCTGTCAGCTCGTGTGGTCATATGGTAATTTCAATTGTATCAAACAAACTAGGAAGTGATATGAAAAATAGGTAAAGAGAGATCAAAAGGAAATTTAAGGTAAACAGTTAGTGTTGCAAAGTGTTGAATAAGGCCTTAAATATGGCAGTGACCCAGACTGAATGACACCTTGTAATGCCAAGGAACTGTGACCACTAAATTTTTGGATGATTAGGAGGATATCATCCTGAGTGAGGTAACCCAATCACAAAAGAAGTCATTTAATATGCGCTTACCGATAAGCGAATATTAGCCCAGAAACCTAGAATACCCAAGATACAATTTCCAAAACACAAGAAAATCAACAAAGACCAACGTGTGGATACTTCATTCCTCCCTAGAATAGGGAATAAAATATACATGGAAGGAGGTGCAGAGACAAAGTTTGGAGCTAAAATGAAAGGATGGAGAATCCAGGGAGTGCCCCACCCGGGTGGTCCATCACATAATCAGCCACCAAATACAGACACTACTGCATACTCCAGGAGGATATTGCTGAAAGGACCCTGATATAGCTGTCTCCTGGGAGGCTTTGACAGTCCCTGACAAATACAGAAATGGATGCTAACAATCATCTATAGGGCAGAACATAGGCTCCCCAATGTAGGAGCTAGAGAGAGTACCCAAGAACTGTAGGGGTCTGCAACCCTATAGATGGAACAACAATATGAACTAATCAGAACCCCCAGAGCTCATGTCTCTAGCTGCATATGTATTAGAAGATGGCCTAGTTGGCCATTATTGGCGAAGAAAGGCCCTAGGTATAGCAATGTTTATATGCCCTGGTATAGGGGAGTGCCAGGGCCAAGTAGTGGGAGTGGGTACGTAGGGGAGCAAGGCAGGGGGAGGGTATAGGGGACTTATGGGATAACACTTGAAATGTAAATGAAAAAATTATCTAATAAAAAGAAAAAAAAAAAAGGAAACAGTGTGGGTTGAGGAGGAAGTGTTGGTAGAGCTTGTTGACTATGGAGACAAATTGCACTGATGAGCTTTGGGTTCAGCTGAGAGACCATGTCACAATAAATAAAGTGGAGAATAACAGAAGACCCCCAATTCATCTCATGCTTCCAAGTGCACGTGTGCACACACCCTTTTCGTGCAAAAAGGTGTGTATACACAGGTATGTGTGCTACACACAGAACATTTAGAACAAAAAATTCTATAAAGCACAGTGTATGATGCCTATATGGCAGTAGCACATGTGATTTTATCATGTAACAAGAACTCCTCCACCTTGTTTACACACTGTCATTTAATTATTAAATTCTGTCCTTTAGAAACACACTACAGCAGATATTTTAGAATAAATGCCCATGTTTTAGCTACAGAGGAACATGCATGTGCATCCATTCTCTAGAACGTTTTAAAGGTTCAGCACATGGAACCTTTAAAGCCAGTTACTTGTGTATTTTTCACACTATATTCTTGTACAGAAGTTATATCTGGAGTTAAAAAAAAAGCACCCGGCAGATTTATAAGGACTCTTAAAAACCCTAAAATTTGAAAATGTCCTTTTACTATATAGTGTCATGTTCACTGTGTGGATATGAAGGGATGGAAAATATCTTTCTGGAGAAAACAGTGACACCTGGAAACCTTCTGTTAGCTTCCAATAAAAGCATTTTAAAAACTGCTGATCAGATGCTATGCAAATGCACTTCTATTTAGCATACAGCACTGAAAGAATAGAAAGAACTTCACCATCTGGGCTGCCCTGTGAGGGCTGTTGAGTCACTCCAGGAATTGACTGACCAGAAAGATGAGAGGTATGCAAGGACATCCCCAGACAAGCCCAGTTGAGAAATGGGCTATCTGGTCTGGTTTGGCGACTCTCTGACTCCCTTACACAGATAAGCACTCTCCCCTTAGAGCACTGTGGAAGACAGCTTGCCTGCACTTTCTTTGTCTAGTGCTCTGGACCATCATGTGGCTCTTCCTTCCTCCCCAAGGCTCCCCTGCGCTACAGCTCCTGTTCTTGCACCTGCCCTCATAATGAGGCAGCGGCCAGAGATCTTGCACACCCCTCCCGGTAGAGCACACCCCTCCCAGTTTCTTTTTCCATATAAAACCCCATCTTTCAAGCCTCAGGGTCGACCCTACTATCTCCTGTGAGAGATACATGTTGGCCTGGAGCTCCGGTAATAAACTCCCTCATGTGCTTGCATCAAGATGGTCTCTTGTGTTTCCTTGGGTGTACGCCAAGAGACTTTGGGATCTCCCTGCAGGGGCCTTACAAGTAGGGACTCATCTGGGATCACATGACACCCAGGAACCCTGAAGACCCCTTGGAGGTATGTCTGTGTGAGTCCTGTGTGCTGTCTGAGTGTGGCGCCACTGAGGTTGTGTCTGGTTTCAGTATTCTGGCAGCTGCCGCTGTGGGTCATAAGGAACCAGTGGCCATGGAAGGAGACATCCTAGGGCCGCAGGATGCAACCCGGGAAGACATTCCAAGGGTGGAAGAAAGCCAGGAGAGCCTGACCGTTATCTTTTGGAATGAGGGAGACTAAGTTCTCCTTCTACTGAAAGGGGAGTGGAAGCGGAATCCCACTCCATCAGAGGTCGCGTTTGGCTGGCTGTTTAAGTCCAGATGGGGACAAGTGTGCTTGGAAGTGTTGGTGTCTCTTGTCCTTGTTTTGTTCTTGTTTTTTCTGATCTTTGTCATGGGACAGACTGTGGCGACCAATTTGTCTCTGACTGTGGACCATTGGACTGACGTTAGGGTGAGAGGACAGAATTTGTCAGTGATAGATAAGAAAAAACCCTGGCAGACTTTCTGTACTGTGGATTGGCCTTTCTTTGGGGTAGGCTGGCCGCCTGAGGGAACATTCGATTTACCCACCATTAGGGTTGTGAAGGCCGTTGTCTTTTAGAAAGGACCAGGATCACATCCAGACCAGCAGTCGTACATCACGGTATGGGAAGTTTTGACATGATTCCCACCCTTGTGGGTCCAACCATCCCTCCCACCCCGTCTTTCTGGCTCCAAGATCCTAGCTATTCAAGAGAGTGCTGCAAAGGAGTAGCTGAAACCACAGCCTGAAGAAGGTAGTGAGTGCAGTGCAGCCAGCACTACCCACAGCTGTTGCCACCAAGTTGCAGTGCCTGAGTACCCGTCAGCTTGTGTGGAAGGAGATGGCGAGTGCAGTGCTCCACCAGCACCTGTCCCTAAGATCTACTCTGAGATAGAAGAGCCTCCTGAGTGGCCTGGTCCCTTGCCCCCACCCTATCCTCAAGTACCCCATCCTGAGCCCCAACCCTCCGCTCCTTCTTTGGCCCCTTTCCCAGGCCTGATCTCTGGGACCAGAGGAGGAGGTCCCTCAACAGGAACAAGGAGCCAAGAGGTAGCCACCCCTGAGGGACCGGCCAACTCCACCGTGGCACTTTCCCTTAGGGCTGTTGGGCCACACCCAGATGATCAGAATGATTTACAACTTTTACAATACTGGCCCTTTCCTCCTCTGATCTCTATAACTGGAAGATTAACCACCCTTCTTTTTCAGAAAATCCTACAGGACTTACAGGCCTGATAGAGTCCCCAATGTTCTCCCATTAGCCTACTTGGGATGACTGTCAACAACTTTTACAGACCTTGTTCACCACTAAGGAGAGAGAGAGAATTCTCCTCGAAGCTTGGAAGAATATCCGAGATGATGCCGGGCATCCTGTCTAGACCCCGGCCGAGATAGATGAAGGAATCCCCTTGACCCACCCTCATTGGGATTATAATACAGCACGAGGTAGGGAATGACTGTCCAATTATCGTTGGGCTCTAGTGGCAGGGCTCAGAGGTGCCGCAAGAAGGCCCACAAATCTCACTAAGGTAAGAGAGGAAATGCAGAGGACGACTGAGCCCTCCTCAGTCTTTCTGGAGAGACTTATGGAGGCCTACAGAAAGTCCACCTCTTTTGACCCTATGTTTGAAGGGCAGCAAGCCTCTGTGATTATGGCTTCTATTGGGCAGGCAGCCCCTGATATCAGAAAGAAATTGCATCAGATTGAAGAATTACAGGACTATACTATAAGAGATGTGGTTAAAGAGGCTGAGAAAATGTATCATAAGAGAGAGACAGAGGAATAGAAACAAGAAAGAGAAAAGAGAGGGAAGAGAGAAGATGAGGACAGGAGAGACAGGAAACAGGAAAGGAATCTGACTCGAATACTGGCTGCAGTAGTAGATAAAGATAAAAGAGGCAGGACTAGGCAATCAGGGGACCTAGGAGACGAGAAACAGGAGGTGCCAAGGAGACCTAGAAGATTTAGACCGCCCCTAGAAAGAGATCAATATGTACACTGCAAAGACAAAGGTCTCTGGGCCCACGAGTGCCCCAAGAAGAAACAGAGGATGAAAGTGCTGTCCCTTGAGAGTGATGAAGAATAGGGGAGACAGGGCTCGGCCCCCCCTCCCTGAGCCTAGGGTAACCCTAGAAGTGAAGGGGACCCCTGTGAATTTCTTAGTCGACACGGGTGCAGAATACTCAGTGCTCAAATCACCTTTGGGCAAGATAAAAGACAAGAAGACTCTAGTGATTGGGGCCATGGGGGGGGGGGGAAATCACACCCCTGGACTACCTCCTTGACCACAGACTTAGGAAAAAGCCAAGTAACTCACTCATTTTTGTTCATTCTAGAGTGCTCCATGCCCTTACTAGGAAGAGAGTTATTAACAAAACTAAAGGTTCAAATAACATTTTCTCCCTCTGGACCGGAATTGTCCTGGGGTACTGAGACCTCTCAGACTTTAGCATTGTCTTTACAATTGGGAGAAAAGTATCAAATTTATCAAAATAAAATGAGATTCACCACCCCCCCACCCCCCCGAGGGACTACGGGACTGGCTCACTCTATTTCCTCAGGCTTGGGCCAAAATGGGAAGAATGAGGATGGAAAGACAAGTTCCCCTGGGTGGTGATTGAGCTTAAGTCTGGGGCCACCTCCATTGGGGTCTGACAGTACCCCATGGGCAGAGAAGCATGAGAAGGCATATGTCCCCATATTACCAGACTCCTCCATTGGGGTCTGACAGTATCCCATGGGCAGAGAAGCATGAGAAGGCATATGTTCCCATTACCAGATTGCTCCAACAGGGAATTCTGGTTCCCTGCAAGTCTCCTTGGAATACCCCCCTACTCCCAGCAAAGAAACCAGGAACGAATGACTATCGCCCTGTACAGGATCTTAGGGAGGTCAATAAAAGAGTACAAGACAACCACCCCACAGTACCCAATCCCTACAACTTGCTCAGCATGCTGCCACCCAAACAAACCTGGTATACAGTCCTAGATCTGAAACATGCTTTCTTTTGTCTGAGACTACACCCTAACAGCCAGTCCTTATTTGCCTTTGAATGGCAAGACCCAGAGAATGGGAGAACTGGGCAGCTCATGTGGACGAGGCTGCCGCAGGGGTTTAAAAACTCACCCACCTTGTTCGATTCGATGAAGCTCTACATCAAGATCTTGCCTCCTTTCGGGCCATCAACCCCCAGGTGACCCTCATGCAACATGTAGATGACCTTTTGGTGGCAGCAGAGATACTCAAAGAGTGTGAACTTGGAACTCAGAAGATCTTGGCCAAGTTAGGTGAGTTGGAGTACAGGGCGTAGGCTAAGAAGGCACAGTTACACCAGACTGAAGTAACCTACTTAGGATATACCCTGAAACATGGACAACGATGGCTCACAGAAGCTAGGAAGTGGACAGTGACACAGATCCCAACCCCAACCACCCCTCACCAGGTAAGAGAATTCCTGGGGACTGTGGGATTTTGTAGATCTGCATCCCCGGGTTTGCTACTTGGCAGCCCCTTTATACCCCCTAACCAAAGAAAAAGGAGAGTTAACTTGGACTAAGGAACGTCAATTGGCTTTTGAGACTCTAAAAAAGGCATTGCTACAGGCCCCTGCCCTAGTACTACGTAATTTGAACAAGCCTTCCACTCTATATATATCGATGAGAGGTATGGGGTAGCCAGAGGGGTCCTCACCCAAACCTTAGGACCCTGGAAGCACCCAGTAGCCTATCTGTCAAAGAAACTGGACCCTGTGGCCAGCGGATGGCCCTCCTGCTTCCTGGCAATAGCAGCCATGGCCCTGCTGGTGAAAGATGCTAATAAACTGACTATGGGCCAAATGTGACTGTGGTGGCCCCGCACTCCCTTGAGAGCATCATTCGGCAGCCACCAGACCGCTGGATGACTAATGATCAGATGACCCACTACCAGAGCTTATTATTGACTGAGTGAGTGACTTTCGCTCCACCTGCCACTCTTAATCCTGCTACCCTACTGCCTGAAGCTAATGAAACCCCCCGTACATCAGTGCGAGGAGATACTGGTGGAGGAAACTGGGACTCAGCCAGACCTAGCTGACCGACCATTGTCCAGAGTGGTAGCCTGGTTCACTGATGGAAGCAGCTTCATGGTAGAGGGTAAGCACAGAGCCAGGGCAGTGATAGGGAAGTCTGTTATATGGGCCAGCAGCCTGCCTGAAGGAACATCATCCCAAAAAACAGAAGTTATTGCCTTAACTCAAGCTTTAAGGCTTGCAAAGGGAAAGGTTACCAATATTTATACTGACAGCTGGTATGCTTTTGTGACGGCTCATGTTCATGGGGCAATCTACAGACAGCGTGGACTATTGACCTCCGCTGGGAAGGACATCAAAAATAAAGAAGAGATTCTTAGCTTGTTAGAAGCTGTCCACTTGCCCCACAAGGTGGAGATCATTCATTGCCCAGGACATCAAAAGGGGACTAGACCGATAGAAAAAGGAAATCACATGGCTGACCAGGTGGCTAAGGAGGTAGCTTAGGGGCCAATGACTTTGGTAGTTAAAATTACACCCCAGTGGGTTGAAGAGATCCTAGAAAGAAGGATCTTCACAGAATAAGAGGGGCTAGAATACTTGACTAATATACACTGCCTCACTCACCTGGGACCCAAAAAGATGATAGAACTAGTCAATAGATGCCCTTACCATATCCCTAGACTACAGAAGGCAGTAGAGGACCTAGTAAAGAACTGTAGAGCATGTGCTCTCACCAATGCCGGGTCCAGCAAGCACCAAGGAGGAAGATGCTTAGAAGGAGATAGGCCTGGGACCTACTGGGAGGTCGACTTTACTGAGGTCAAGGCAGCCCGATATGGAAATAAGTACCTTCTAGTTTTTGTAGATACCTTTTCAGGGTGGGTTGAAGCATTCCCCACCAAGAGGGAAATAGCTAATATGGTGGCTAAGAAGATACTCGAAGAAATCCTTCCTCCATTCAGAATACCTAAGGTAATTGGGTCAGACAACAATGAGCCTGCCTTCATTTCCCAGGTAAGTAAAGGATTGGCCAGTCAGATGGGAATAAATTGGAAATTACATTGTGCCTGTCCCAGAGCTCAGGACAGGTAAAAAATAATGAATAGAACACTAAAAGAGACCCTGACTAAATTGACCTTACCGACCAGCGAAAATGATTGGACAGCCCTTCTTCCTTATGCCCTATTCCGGGTTCAGAACACCCCCAGAGCTTCAGGCCTGACACCTTTCGAAATAATGTTTGTGGCATCTCCACCCATTTATGTGACTGTAGAGAATAAGACTTGTACTGACACTTCCCCCATTCCCTCATCTTGCCTTCTAGCCCGGTTAAAAGCTCTCGAAGTTGTGAGGAAAGAAACCTGGGAGCAGTTGAAAGAAACCTAAGTCGCTGGTGACTTGCAGGTGCCACACCAGTTCGAAGTGGGAGATGCGGTCCTGGTGTGGAGGCACCGAGCGGGGAACCTTGAGCCACGCTAGAAAGGACCTTACTTGGTACTGTTAACTACGCCCACCACCCTTAAAGTAGAAGGAATTCCACTTGGGTTCATGCCTCGCACGTTAAGAGAGCTCCCCCCTGAGACTGATCGAGATGAGTGGACCTTAGAAAAGACTAATAATCCTCTTAAATTGTGCTTGCGTCGCAAGAGCAACTCTGAACAGAGACTTCAACCCTCATACTCCATCCAATTCAACAAACTTGGGGAGTGCTTAATGAGGAGGGGAACATTGTTTGGTCGACCATTGCAGTACACCCCCTGTGGACTTGGTGGCCCGACCTCACAACTGATATTTGTAGGTTAGCAGCAGATATCCCCATTATACTAACCTTCATAAACCACCAGAGGAACAGTGCGTCTGGAATGGGATAGGGAGCACGTTTGGGTACTCAGGGCAGTTTTACTGGGCCAATCTTCGGTCCGCAGAATTTTATGTTTGCCCTGGGCCAAAACCAAAGGCTTCGGCATAAGTGTGGAGGGACATCAGACTTCTATTGTGCTGCATGAGGTTGTGAAACCACAGGTGAAGCTTACTGGAATCCTACCTCTACTTGGGACCTGATCACAGTAAGGAGGAACAGCGGATATGACGAGTCAAACCAAGGTGAGAGAGATAGTTTTAAATACTCTGAGAATGGGTGTGCCTTTAGTAACAGCCCCAACGGACCTTGCAAAGGTAAATATTGCAACCCCATACTTATAAAATTCACTGACAAGGGGAAACAAGATTGTCAGAGCTGACATAGGGGAAACAATTGGGGTTTGTGTTTAGATGCTCCAGGGCTGAAAGACCCTGGATTAATTTTCAGAATCAGACTGACAGTGGGGAGTCCTTCCTCATTGCCCATAGGACCTAATAATTCCGTCCTGAACAGGGCCCCCCTGCCAGACCCAAACCCCTGGCTCTGATAATTGACCCGCCTATCCTGATAACTGTGAACTCCCTCAATATTGTCCCTCCCGAAGAACCTGTGACCACTATCTCTACAAATCCCTCGACAGGACAGAGACTGTTCAATCTTGTTAGTGGAGCCTTTTTTTTTGCCCTTATCAGCACGGATCCGGATGCTACTACTGACTGCTGGCTATGCCTATCCTCCAGCCCTCCCTATTATGAGGGGATTGTCCTTAATGGAGACTGTAACACAACCACTAGTCATGCTTCCTGCTCATGGGGAACAGGAAAGAAATTAACCCTGACTGAAGTGTCAGGAGAGAGCCCTGGTCTCTGTATAGGGACCCCCCCCCCCGCTTCCCATCAATATCTATGTGGCCGGGTTCATTCTGTATCCAGGACAAGTGCCAACTTTTACCTTGTACCATCTTCAGTCAGCTGGTGGGCCTGTAACACATGACTCACCCCATGTGTATCAAGTAGTGTTTTTGACTCCTCTCGTGATTTTTGTGTCATGGTTCGGCTTTTACCCTGAGTGTATTATTATCCTGCCTCTCGCCTAGAAGATAGTATACTAATGAGAGATTTAGAAGAGAACCAATCTCCCTTACCCTAGCTATGTTGATGGGGGCTGGTGTCGCGGTAGGGGTGGGAATGGGTGTATCAGCCTTAATTGAGGGTATACAAGGAATCAAGTCTTTAAGAGATTCTATAAATGAAGATTTAGGAATGCTAGAAAAATCTATCAATGCATTAGAAAAATCCTTGACCTCCCTGTCAGAAGTAGTATTACAAAACAAGAGAGGTTTAGATTTATTGTTTTTAAAGGAAGGTGGACTATGTGTAGCCCTAAAAGAAGAATGCTGTTTCTACACAGACCACACGGGAATAGTCAGAGACTCTATGCAGAAATTAAGAGAAAGACTAGAAAAGACAAAGCAAGATCGAGAAGCTCAACAGGGGTGGTTTGAATCGTGGTTCTCTAAATCTCTGTGCATGACCACTTTATTTTCTGCTTTGGCTGGGCCACTTCTTATTATATGTTTAGGAATTGCTCTTGTCAAGAGTAGAGTGAATGCAGTGCAGCTTATGGTTCTCCAACGCCAATACCATCCTATAGTGAGGATAGAAGATCCCACCCCCCATAAGAAGATACAAACTTTTGAAATTCTAAGATTAGAATCATTCAGTAGAAGAAGAGGGGAATGAAAGAATAGAAAGAACTTCACCAACTGGGCTGCCCTGTGAGGGCTGTTGAGTCACTCCAGGAACTGACTGACCAGAAAGATGAGAGGTATGCAAGGACATCCCCAGACAAGCCCAGTTGAGAAATGGGCTATCTGGTCTGGTTTGGCATCTCTCTGACTCCCTTACACAGATAAGCACCCTCCCCTTAGAGCCGCTGTGGAAGACAGCTTGCCTGCACTTTCTTTGTCTAGTGCACTGGCCCATCGTGTGGCTCTTCCTCCCTCCCCAAGGCTCCCCTGCGCTACAGCTCCTGTTCTTGCACCTGCCCTCACAGTGAGGCAGAGATCCTGCACACCCCTCCTGGTAGAGCACTCCCCTCCCAGTTTCGTTTTCCATATAAACTCCTAACTCTCGAGCCTCAGGGTCGACCCCACTAGCTCCTGTGTCGGCCCGGAGCTCCAGTAATAAACTGCCTCATGTGCTTGCATCAAGACAGTCTCTCGTGTTTCCTTGGGTGTGCACCATCCCAAGACTTGAGTGGGGGTCTCCCTCCGGGGGCCTTACAGCATCAAGTACACTGAATCCTGCTCTTTTGATACACATTGAAAAATAATTTCATTATTCATTTTAAATTTTTATATGAATATTTCTTACTAAATGTGCTCTGATAAGCTTATTAAACAGTAAGTTGTACCCTATGGGTCAGTGTCATTGTCCTGCTCTTCCCCACCCCACCCCACCCCCAGCATTCTCAACCTGACACCACTCCTTATTTGGAACTTAATTATCTTCTTGCCTCCTTCTCTTCTGTTCACTTGGACTGCCAGCATGATACCAATTGCACCCATTACACACTCAAGATCTTGCTTAACATTAATCCTCAAAGAGAAGCAAACACTGTAGTAGCATGGTGCTTTAACATATGAACTATAAGCTCCTGGAAGTCAGAAGCGAACACTGTTCAAAATCTCCATACTTCATTCCTCAGAGCACAGAAAAAGCACAGGAAATAGATGACTGTCATATAAATCTAAAGAAACTCTATCTAAATGCTACTGTTAATACACATCCCTATGAGGCAGTACTTGTAAGAAAAGAAGGACGATGTGCAGATAAACAACACCAACCATGTAGGCTGGTGTCCTTGCCTTTCTGATCTCAGTAGCAGAAAGCTACACAATGTTCCTAGTTGATCATACAATTTTAAAGAAAGATCTAGAACAGGCTTTAGGGTTTTTTTTTTTTTTAATAGTAACAGGACATTCTAAGGAATAATTATACTTTATGCTATCTCTATATTTATGGTGTGGAGACAGGTATGGTATAAACAAGTCTCTTAGCATGCCCAGCTGGAGACAGTGCATTCTGCTCCCTTCCTTTCCACCATTGTTATCTAAGGCAGATGGAAGAGGGTTATTTAAAGGTAACTATTTTTGTGATATGGGAGCTATTTCAAGTGGGCTGAAGTTGCCAACTGCCACATAGTCGAATCCACAGATAAGTGTGAGAATTATTCCAATGAACTATTACTGACAAAGTTTTATAAATTAGACCTCAAATCGTCAGCATGGTAAAAAATAGTAGAAAAGTTTTTGAAGAAAGGAAAAGAACAAATCCCCTTGATAACATAGAAGAAATTGTGTGAAGTAAATATAATCTGTTATTTCAAGTCGTGATTCAATTGAAAGTCCTACAAGAATTTTGTTTTTATCTTCAACATACAAGCCATGTGATTGGAGAGGTGGGTTATCTATAATGAAAGGAAAAATAAGAGCCATGTCATTTCTGATTATAGGAAGAAAAACACTTACATGATCCCATGATTTTCAAACAGGCAGTGAAAAGGTCAGGTCAGGAACTTTGGGAAGGTCATGAAATACTTGCCCCTTCAGAAGGGAGAGGCTAATTAACATTTCTCAGACCACAGGGCTGGAACTAACCTACGGGTGGGGTTCCTCAAGATGGGTTGTTGCTCAAGGACTTCAAGGGAAGTCCATATCACCTCATTCCCTAAAGACCAACCAGTTTAAATGGTGCACTGTTCCACCAATCATATTATGCCTAGTTGCTGATGGTCTATTCTGATCCTGGAAACCATATAAAAACTCCAAACAGGCACCGGGAGGGGCTGGGGGTGGGTCTCTGCCTCTCCTTCAGGTCCGGGATGACCCCAATGCACTGGAACAATAAATTCCTCTTGTTTTTTGCATTGATCCCTGCTCCATGTGGTTCATTCTGGGGGTCCTTGGTAAGGTAAGGCTCCCCAGAGTCTTACAGTAGGAAGCTTTTAGGAAATGAATCATAGAAACAATGTAAGTATAAAACAAAGATTTGTATAAATTTAAAGTGGACTTAGTTAAAAAAGGAAAAGAATGCTTGTTACCATAGATGAATCACAATATATTCAGGAAAATAAGGAATCTAACTATTTCACAATGAAATGATTTTACTTAAAAAGGTGCTAAGTCCATCATCATATCACCTAGACAACCCTTTCTGTATGGATAATGGGGTGCTGAATAAATTTCTAGAAGCTTGCTTTTATTTAGGTTGTTATCCCATGAAGAGATTCATTTCAAATTCAGTCTTAATTTTAGTGGAAGCGACATCTACATCCAGAACAATTATACTGCTGACTAGTGAAGAGTGCAGTGACATGCTGTTATCAACAAGTAGAACTCCTGTGTGGTGGATGGGGTAGGTACTTCAGGGGCTTGCAGACAGCTATAGAGGAGTTCAGAAAACAAGGTCAGAAGGAATTTTGTTCCCCTTTGATACCAGCGTTATTGCTTCCCAATACTTAAATTCAAACCTGGAGTTATTTTGTGGTGTTTCTCCCTTTATTCTCCTGTTATCTCTTTACAGTTCTCACAAGTGGTTAAGAGCTGTGCTATTTTTCTGCCACTGTTGTTTCACAGTGATGAACTAGAAGGCCAATTATGCCAGCTTTCATCTTGTTCAGGAGACTAAGCACCTCGAGTCGTTTTTCTGACGAGTGATTTGGCCAGATCAAGGTAGGTCTGTGAAATCGTGTTTTTTGAGGAGATTTACAGATGTGATGTGATTACAGCTGGCCATTTGTGAATTATGTGTAAGTCCTCAGACTGGTTGGTAATTATAAAACATTTAATTCATTGTCTTTGGCCAGTGCTTCCTGAAGACAGGATGGCTGGAGGTGTTTGTAGCTGGCACCTAGCTGCGCATTTAGACTGTGATTATACCTGCAGAATGATGTTCCTGGAGGAATGTAGACCAATCTCCAAAGCTCATGACCCCATCTCAAACCACATGTGACTGTGCGTGCATGTATGGGCATGTGTGCATGTATGCACTCATGCACATGCATGAGTGAATATTGGTTCTCTCTCAAAGGGGTACAGATTCTCACATTAAGCCTATCATGGAATTTCATTATAGTGACTTTCCCAGTTCTGTCGATGGGCTTTGGGTTAGCTCAAGACAGTCCTAACAACAACTTTCCAGCCGATGTTCACAATGTTGATGTAGGGATTTCATATGGTAGTCTGCCAGGCTTAAGGATCTTTATAGGTGTAACTTATTTCATAGGAATCTAGTTGAGGCTCAGGGATTAAGATTGTGGGTATGGTTCTCTAGGAATCCTTGAAGTCCTTCCTGTTGAATGGTAGAACCATGCCAGGAAGCTTGGTAAGATAGAACAGGTGGAAACCTGGAGACTTGATGGCCACATACCTGAGACTTAGATGAATCCCTGGTCCCTGTCAAATTCCTTGGTACATATGCCAGTCTCCCCAGGAAATTTGACCTGTGGACATATAGGCTCAGAACAGAGTTCTCCATGCTAATGAGGTACCTAGAGGCCCCGAGGGCTTAGTTAGTAAGCTTTCCTTGTCAAACATTCCTCTTTGAAAAAGTTATTTAATCTCAGGCTCACCCTGAGGGGGGGTACAGTTTGGTATGTATCCACCAAGCTAAGGACAATCACTGAAGAGACAAGCCAGTGTGCCCCCCCTCTCTGCAATCCTTGCTCTGGGCTAGAAGCTGTCTCCAGCCCTCCCCCTGTTTTCAGATCTTTCATGACTCCCAGTGGTGCCTGGATGTCCAAGAGTCAAAGAACCCCATGGCTCTGCCCTGATCACAGGCCCAGGGACTCCTGAACCAGCTCTGGGTTTCCCACATCTCAGATTGTGCTTTTCCACACACAAAGTGGTATCTCAGTGCTTCCATATAGCCCAGCACTTGCCCTGGTGTGTGATAAGCTAAGTGAAACTCCCAGAGTTCTGCTTCCCCAAGAGGCCATGCCCAGCTGCAGGGCAGACTTGGACTCACAGTTCTTAACCTATTCATCACAATGGCTCTTTCACAGGGGTCTCATAATACCATCCTGCATATCATATATATATATATATATATATATATATATATATATATATATATATATATATATATATATGTTATGAATCATTATATATATATATATATATATAAAATGATTCATAACAGTAGCAAAATATCAGTTAGGAAGTAGCAATGAAATAATTTAATGTTTGGGGTCACCACAAGAAAAAGGGTCACAGCATCTGAAGGCAGGAGGGCTTTCACACAGTGGATCTCACCTTTTCCCTCCTACTTGGTTGGCGAGGTGCCTCTGGCAGTGCACTTGGGTCCACACCAACCTGTTGTTCCTGTGCTACCTCTTGCTCTTCTGGCCCCTTGTCTCACGGAGGTGCTCTGGTGCTTTTTAACAGTGAAAGTGTGTAGAGCAGGGCAGGATGGCAGTTTGCCTTCCAGCCTAGTCTGCTTCCTGGACTCAGACACCAAGGCTGAATGCTGTTCTTCTCCTCCTACTGGTTGGTTCTTTGTTTTCCAAGCACTTCAACCTCTATCTGCAAACTCTCTAAGTGCAGAGCTAACTCTGCAATTCTTTCTAACACAAGAGAATTGAGTGAACCTTCTGAATTTTTAGCTTTCCCTACAATCTTTTTCAAAATGATATACATGAAGATTATGAAGCAAAACCAGAACACCCCCTCTAGGAGCAAGGCAGGAACCCCCTCAGCTGCAGTAGGCGTTATTTTGTGACTTCCTTAAACAACATTGCAAGCTCATCAAAATCTGCTGAGTTCTCTACTTCTTTAGAAGTGAGTTATTCATCATGAATAGGCCACATTGGGTGCCATCTATAGGCTTAGATTTTTTTCAAGATTTACTTTATTTAGGGTTCTTAAACCCTTCGACCTCACTTCTAACCCACCCAACAGAGGTTGAAGAGGAAGGTTAATTGTAAAAGAGGGTTGTGGACAAGTTTAGTAGTAGTTCTTTGGGTGTGATTCTACTCTTCAGTGTCAGGGTACTGGTAGTCCAGTTCAATAGAAAACACCAAACATGAATCAGTAGCAGTGGCTGGATCCATCAGAAACATCAAGTGATATGATAATTAATATCAGATAATATTAATCTATAAATATTTTGAGCGGATAGACCAGACAGCAGACCAGGCCAAGGTGGTTCCATGTGGGAGAGGTTTATTGTGCAGGGATAGGGGGGTGACAAAGCAGGTAGAAGGGCAGAAAAAAGGAAAAAGAGAGAAAGAGGGGGGAGAGAAGAGAGAGAGAAGAAAGAAAGAGCAAGGAGGGGGTAATCCCTAATTTATACGGAAAATGATGTTACACCAGTGAGGGTGGGAACTGAGCCTAATGGGTTGTGGTATTAAGGGTCGTTGTCTTAGCAATGCAGGTCAAGGGTCACATAGTTAGGCCAGGGCTTGGAGTATCCTGGTACTAACATTAAGGCTCTGCCTAATCAACACAAGTCAGCAGAAGCTGGAATACCAGAAGTTCTTTGGCGTGTTTCTCTCCATGACATGAAGACTACTGAAAACCAGTGAAGAAGCAACACAAGCAAAGTCCAATGGAAGGAAGGCCTTCACAGCACAGCATTCCAATGGAGGCCCCCGAAGAAGGCCTTCACAGCACAGCATTCCAATGGAGGCCCTTGAGGAAGGCCTTCACAGCACAGCATTCCAATGGAGGCCCTCGAAGAAGGCCTTCACAGCACAGCATTTCAATGGAGGCCCTCGAAGAAGGCCTTGCACAGCACAGCATTCCAATGGAGGCCCTCGAAGAAGGCCTTCACAGCACAGCATTTCAATGGAGGCCCTCGAGGAAGGCCTTGCACAGCACAGCATTTCAATGGAGGCCCTCGAAGAAGGCCTTGCACAGCACAGCATTTCAATGGAGGCCCTCGAAGAAGGCCTTCACAGCATAGCATTCCAATGGAGGCCCTCGAAGAAGGCCTTGCACAGCACAGCATTTCAATGGAGGCCCTCGAAGAAGGCCTTGCACAGCATAGCATTTCAATGGAGGCCCTCGAAGAAGGCCTTGCACAGCACAGCATTTCAAGGGCATCCTTTCACTGTTTGTGGGATTCCATTTATATCCATCTGTTTCAGAAAAAACATCACATGCTCTCTCACAAGATAACTTCCAGAAAGACATAATGTGACAGCATCCAGAAAAATATCACATGACAGCTTCCAGACACAGCTGAGTTGTTAAACCAGAAATTTCCACTTTGACCAAGCCAGCTCAGTCAGTCAACAGGTTCTCCAGCACAGGAGTGAGGATTAAAAAGAAAAAAGACAATTTGATAACATTGTAGCATGACCCCAGCTAATTCTGAGGCTGGAGCATTTTTTTTTTTCCCAGTCTACTTTTATACCACTTTAAGTGCATGCAAATTGATAATATCAGTTCTGGTTCAAGGAACAATCAAGGCAATAAACCAAATCCCCTAAACACCTTTCTATGGGCTAGTCAGGATTACCAAGACAAAAGGTATGTATGCCACACAAGCTTCCAATGAGGCTGCTCTGAGTTTTGAGAATGTTAATGATCTTAATCTGGGCCTATTTTCTGAGTCCTGGCCCAAAGTCAGATTCCTGCCTTGAACTTACTTCTTTTATCCTGGCCCAATATCAAATTTCTGCGAAGTATCTAGAAGTAAGCAGTCCCAAAGATCACTCCAGAAGAGAAGGGAAAAGGACTTGCTGATCTAAGATTCACAGCAGCACAGCGTGTAATGGTGGGAAGACCTGGAGTTTGCTTTGCCCTGGCCATCAGCACCGTTAAAAACCAAGGCTCCTAGTTTTACAGATACACACCACTTTTTTTTTCATCATTTTACTTAGTTCTAATACTTTATAATTTATCTAACAGATGTTAAGGAAATCTTAGAACTGACAATGGAAACCCCATACTATTTTACCTTCTCTTTAATCAGTTGAATACAGATTATTAATAGATGTTGGGATCCCAAAGGTGACACCCAGTAAATAGTTTTCCTCTTTCCTCTGAGGATTCCACATATGTGGAGAAATAAGAAAGAGAAGTGACAAACACATGGTAGGTATAATGTAATTATTATCAGAGGCCATGGTGGCAGGCATAGCTGTAAGTCTTTCCGACCAATCAGAACAATACTGAGCCAGGATACTCAAAAAGACTACCAGTGTAGGAGAGAAGATCATTTTGTTCTTTGTGATTTCCATGAGCTACTAGTCTCTAGTGTGAAAGTTCTTCATTCTGCATTTACTAACCAGAAAGTAAGGTTCTGAAGAGGACAGTGAGTCCCAACAAGGAAAGCTGCAAGCACAGGGAATTCTAGATCTCGGTAGACCCTCTGTAAGAGAATCATAACCTTTATCTCCCACTTCTCCCATGCGTTGTGGTATTTGATGAAAGTAAGCTGTTTCTGAAGCCACATACTGGGGAAGAGGAGAGATAAATCAGAGTCTGCTTCTGAATCCCTTCTACCTCAGCATTCCTAGATACTCCGCCAAAGTGTGACTCTGGAAACACATGCCTTCCAGTGTGTACAAAAACTTCAGGATGACATGGAGGAAAACTGAGTCCACATAGAAAGCCAGGACTTCAGCTGTGGTAATCATCCCTCACTAAAGCCATTCCTTTGGGTCTATAAACTCTGTGAAGGATGAATACCATCCATCTTCTACTTTGAATCACAGCCTAAATGTGTCCTGCTAGAAGGACAAATACTTTGGAAACACTTGGTATAATCTTTCCCTCAAAGATATGCAGTGCTCTTTGAATTTTTACAAACACCAGACTCTTACGTTACTTTATTAAGACTCAGAATTACTAGACTGAAGAGGCACGGAAACCCGCTTGTTTCTCAGTGCATGTACTTTCTTTCCTAGGTGAACCAATCCCTGTGGTCTTCAAGTGTGGGAAGAACTATTTTCCCTTAAATCTCATTAAAACTAAATTTGGAAATGAGATAGAAAAGGAATCTTTTGTAAATTAAAATTCATATCTACTTATAGGCACAAAATGCTAGTAACAACAGATGCCTCTGACTGCCGTAACAGATTTATCATAAATCTGGGGACATTGGGCTTCTTTTATTTTCTTAAATAAGCAGAGTGTTGTCTCAGTTTGCTAGAGTAGTTCTTGTGAAAATTAATAAAATGACATCATCTTACATTTCAATGTTTTTGAGTGATGTTATACAATGCTCTTCAGTGTCAAGTACAATGATAGAACATAGAAACATTTGCTTGTTAATTATTTTTCTAATCCTCATATATGTCCTTCAAAAATAATAATTTAATATTTAATCACTAAAGTTGTAGGGATTCTGGACTGTCAGAGATTGCTGGAGAAGCCTTTGTTATCACAGCTATTAGATGGACTCAGACAAGATAAAGATGCTTGCTTTAAATCACTAGGCCCTATCAACATAGACTAGGTCCATTTTCATATATGTGAAGGTTAAAAGAGTGAGGAAATGGCTTTTTAGAATATCTACACATCTATAGTTCTCAGGAAATGAGCATTGGATGCTGTTTTCAACAGAAATACTGGATATCATGGATGATCATTTTGGAAGAATCAATAATGGACTTATACCCTCAGACCCACTCCCTTCCCCTTTCTTCCTACCCTATGTGTTTTGCTAATTTGTTCTCAGTTAATCCACACAGTTTGAAAGAACAGTATTTTCTATAAAGGTCTTAGCAAAAACTGGATTGCTGGTTTGAGGTTTATTCTCCCATCCTCCTGCAGGAACTGTTCATTTATCAGTATGACCAGGGAAGTTAGTTAGGATTATGTTTTCCAAAACTTAAAGGTGATTTTTAGGTGATTTTGCATATTTTTGTTGGCTGTATACTATTTTTCTATTTTTAAATATACTTCTATTTTATGTGTATAAGCCTATTGTATGCAAATGCATCACTTACACCCTTGGTGCCTTTGGAACCAGAAGAGGTTATCAGATTCTCTGGAACTGGAGGTACAAATGGTTGTCAGCCACCACTTAGGTAGGGGAAATTAAACTTCGGTCTTCTTTAAGAGTAGCCAGTGCTCTTAACCACGGAGCATTCTTTCCCGCCTGATCCATTATTCTCATATTCCCATTATCCCTCATCTTCTTCAACAACTATACTTAAATAAAAGAAGTATTGTTATATTTAAGGATGCTAACTTCTTGTTACTTCTTAAATATTTCTTATTATTGGAAATTAATTGTTAAGAACATCTATTCCTTTTTGATGATATTAACATATGAAATGAAATCACTTGTGTCTACTATTTCAAAACTATTGTCACAGATTCAAAACAAATTAAAAATGATGGATATGGCCTTTAGAGATTAATCTTTAGGCTGTCAAGGGACCTGTTGGGATAATATTCTGAGTGGACTTGCCAGACTTGGCAGGTACTTTTGAATCCTCTCTACAACTAGCAACTCTCTGGCATTGCCTTTTCTCCCTGTTACCATACAATATAATCGGTTTTGTAATGATATTTTGATGCATACATATGAATATATCATTGAATATATTATACACACACACACACATACTCACACATACACACACATATCATTGCATATTGTGCAATTCACACCCCATGTATCCTCTTGTCTCCAGTGACCTTTCCTATTCAAATAGTTCCCATCTTGTTTTCATGTCATGTATATATATACATATATGTATACTTAATCTGGATCCCACATATGTAAGAAAACATGTGACAGATACCATTACCCTCATCACCTATCTTGTTGTACCTTTCACTTAGACTGTCTTCCTCTCATGTAATTTTTCTTCTACCCATGTACTTTCACTATATATATATATATATATATATATGTGTGTGTGTGTGTGTGTGTGTATATATATATATATATATATATATATATATATATATATATATAAAACACAAATATATTCTGCATAAGATAGAAGTATGTGATACTTGTCTTTCTAGGTATGGCTTTTTGGTGGGAGCTTCTGGGTTGGTTCTATATCTTATCTTTTGAGAACACTATTGAAGTAACCATTGACGCTACAAGTGTTGTATGCTGCTGGTTTAAATTTCATTGCATATATACCAGAACTAGAATTGCTAAAGCATAAGGTAGTCATATACACAATTCTTGTAGGGATTTCTAAGTTGATTTCCACAATTCTGTATTATTTTACATTTCTTTCCAGCAATGTAAAGAGTTCCCTTTTCCCACAGCTTCACCAGCACTTAGTATAATTTGTTTTTCTGATTATAGCCATACTGAATTGGCAGAAAGGAAATCACAAAATAATTTTGATTTTACTTCCCTGAAGGTTAAATATTTTGATCATTTTTCATATAGTTACTGATCACATATATTTCTGCTTCTGAGACCTGTCTGTACAACTCATTTGTTCATATACTGATCAGAAGTTTTGTTTGTTGTTGTTTATTTTTTGCAGTTCTTTATACATTCTGAGTCTCAGTCTCTTGTGTTATGTATACTTGGCAAAGATTTTATGTCATTCTGTGGGCCATTTCTATTCTTTGCTTTTTAATTCCTTTATTTTTTATTTGACAAGTCTTTCAGTTGTTTCTTCAGATATTACTTCTCTAATATTATATGTTTTAATACATTTTTTATTTAATGTGAATGTGTGTGAGTACGCATACACACATGCATATACACACACACGCGCGCGCACACACACGCGCGCACACACACACACACACACACACACGAGCATGTGACACATGGGGGTCAGAGAACAACTTGAAGGATTTGTTTTTCTCCTTCTATCATGTGATTTTAGGGCTCTAACTCTTGTCACCACGCTTGGTGGCAAGTACATTTAGTTGTGAAGCCATCTTGCCAACTCTTAAATATTTTCAAAAAATTCCTTCTCTATACTTCTATCTTGAAGTGAAGTGTTTGACATATGTTTTATTTTAGCAATTTCAAAGATTCAGATAGATCAGCTTTTATATTAATATGAGAGACATTATTCTAGTTTCATTGTCTACCTGTAGCTATGAAAGTTTGCTTAGCCTCATTTGTTGAAGAAGTTAGCTTATCTCTAATATGTACATTTTCAACTTTGGTTGTGAACTGGTCATTAGGTGTGTGGGCTTCCTTTTCTTCATTGCTTTCCCTGTTGCTATTATTTTGATACTTTTGTCTGTTTTGTTTTGTGCCAGTATCATACTGCTTTTATTACAATATCTCTGCATTATAATTTTGAATTGGGTTTTGTCATATCTAACATCACTAATTCTGTTGAGGATGTTGGTATCTTCAATATTTTGTGCTTCCAAATGAACCTTAGAATTTTATTTATTTTATTTTATTTTTATTTATTTTATTTATTTTATTTTATTTATTTTGGTTTTTTCAAGACAGGGTTTCTCTGGCTGTCCTGCAACTCACTTTGTAGACCAGGCTGGCCTTGAACTCAGAAATCTGCTTGCCTCTGCCTCCCGAGTGTTGGGATTAAAGGCGTGCGCCACCACACTTGGCAGGATTTAATTTTTCTAGTTTTCTAGTTTCCTATGTGCAGGATACCACCTATACAAAGGAAAGATCTGTCTGCTTATAACCTTTTTGCTCCTTCTTCCGCCTTATTTTTCTAGATAAAACTTCCAGGAGTATGTTCAATAAAATGGAGAAGATTCTCATTCCTCATGTTAGAGGGAATGGGTTTAGTTTTCCCACTTATAATTTTGGCCATAGGGTTTTCATAGATAGCATTTTTTACTATATACTGTTACATCATTAGATAAAAGCTGCAGGTGTTATGGTATGGTACCTCTATTCCTAATTTCTCCAGAACTACCATGGAGTGGTCCTGAATTTTGTCAAAAGTATTTTCTGTTTCTATTAAGCATGTTATACCACTTTTTTTTAAACCCCATTTATGTGCTGCATTGCTTTGGTTTTCCAAAATGTTATATCATTCTTGCATTCCTGGAATGAAACAATCCGGATCACTGAATATCAACTTAATACATTGTTTAATTTAATCACAAGCAGTCTTTTTTTTTGAAAACTTTTTTGTCTGTGCTCAAAAAAATTGGTTTATAGTTTTCTTTTGTTGCTTTCTTATGTTTGTTGGTATTAGAATAATACTGGCTGTGTAGGATGAGTTTGAGAGTCTTCCTTTCATTTCTATGTTATAGAATAATTTTAGGAACAGTGATGTCAGTTAAAATATAAAGATCTGGTAGAATTCTGAAGGGAATCTATGAGTTGCTGGGAGATTATTACTGCCTCAGTCTTTTTGCTCCTTGGACATCTTCTGTAGCTAGTTTATTTCCTCCTTGCTTAATCTTGGTAGTTTTTATGTGCCAAGGATTTGGTATATTCTAGGTTTTACATCCTTTTGGAAAGAAGGTTTTCAAATTATTTCCCCCTGACTCTCTGTTTTAGAAGCTGTTGTAGTGACTTCTTTTCCATCTCATAGTATTATTTTGGTTCTTTTTTTTTTTTTTTTTCAAGACAGGGTTTCTCTGTGTAGCCCTGGCTGTCCTGGAACTCACTTTGTAGATCAGGCTGGCCTCTAACTCAGAAATCCTCCTGCCTCTGCCTCCCAAGTGCTGGGATTAAAGGTGTGCGCCACCACTGCCCTACTATTATTTTGGTTCTTTTCTTATGTTCTTTTTACTTTGAGTAAATACTTGCTCATATGGTTTTTTTTTTTAAAGAACAAACTTTTTATTTCATTAGTTTTGTGTTTTTTATTTTAGTCTGTCTTCATTTCATTAATTTCCCCCAGTCCTTATTATTTCTTTTCTAATGATTTGGCATTGGCTTAATTTTTTAAAAAATATGTTTTTAATTGGTACAGAATTCTATTACTCTTACCCTCTTTCACTCCTCCAGCTCCTCTATCTTCCCTTGAGACCTCCCATGCCTACTCCCAAATTGATCAAGTTGATAGTCTCCTTTGCTTTGATTATTACTGTTGCATATGTATGAGTATATGTAATATAGTAGGTATGCATATATGTATGCATATATATGCAAATGCCAAACATATATAAATGCATCCAGCTGAGTTTATTTTTGTTGTTTGTATGTATGATTTTGGGTCTAATTATAGATGACATTGGTGCTGGGAATTGAATCTGGATGTTCTACAAGAGCAGTAATCACTCCTAACCTGTGAGCCAACAATTCAGCCTATTGACCCATTATTTTCTAAAACCTTGAACTACATCAATTTTATTAATGACCCTTGAACTTAATGTAAGCATTTATACCAGTATACTCTCCTCTTAGAACTTTCTCTTTTGGTTTTTTTGTTTTGTTTTGTTTTGTTTTTGGGTTTTTTTTTTGTTGTTGTTGTTGTTTTTTTTTTTTTTTTTTTTTTTTTTTTTTTTTTTGAGACAGGGTTTCTCTGTGTGCCCTGGCTGTCCTGGAACTCACTCTGTAGACCAGGCTGGCCTTGAACTCAGAAATCCGCCTGCCTCTGCCTCCCGAGTGCTGGGATTAAAAGCATGCGCCACCATGCCCAGCTAGAATTTTCTGTTTTGTATCCCAATGGTTTTTAGAAGTTGTTTTTATTTTCATTTGATCCTATGAACTTTTCAATTTTCCCCTCACTTCAGTCTATACTGTGTAGTTCCTGATGCTTCTCTTGCTAATGGTTTCCAGTTTTACCACAATATGAGTTGATAAGACACAATGAGTGGTTTCACTTAAAAAACAAATACTAATTTTATGTGTGTGTTCATTTGTGTGCATGTATGCCATATGGGTTGGAGTGCTTGTAGAAGCAAATGGAATTGGAGTTATGGGCAGTTATGAGCTACCCAGTGTGTATGCTGGAGATTGAATTAGGATCTTTTGTAGTCTTGCCTGCTCTCTCTGTCTCTCTCTCTCTGTCTCTCTCTCTCTCTCTCTCTGTCTCTCTCTGTGTGTCTCTCTGTCTCTCTCTCTCCTTCCCTTTCCCTCTCTCTCACATGTTAAGGCTTGCATTGTGGCCTATAATTCTATCAATTTTAGGGAATGTTCCATGTACCATTATCTATTCCTTATCCGTTTGATAGACTACAGATAATTAATAATTTAGTTGATCTATAGAGTATTTTAGCTCAGAGGTTTCTTTGCTTATTTTTAGTTTAAAGGACCTGTCAAAATATGAAAGTGATAGATCAAAGCCTCCAACTATATTGGTCAGAATGCATGTATTCTTTTATACCTTTGTTTTTTAAAAATGAGAGCTCCAATATTCAATGCATAAATATTTACAATTGTAACATGTTGTTTATGAACTGTTCCACTTATTATGGTAGTATCTCTTCTGACTAGTTCTGATTAGAACTCTACATTTTCAGACATGAAAATTTGCAGCTTGCTTATGGCTTCCATTTGTTTGGTAGTTTGATTTCTGTTTTGACTCTCTGAAAATATGAGGGTCCCGGGGTTCAACATCTAGCCTCAACTGGAAACCAGGCTGTCTGTGTATAGCCCAATGCCCCACAGATAAGTCCTTAGAAACACTGATCATGAGACTTTGCTTATTGCCTTGCTTATTCCTTAAATATTTGTGTTTATTGTTTTGCTTGTTCCTTAACCTAGAACTGACATTATTACTTTGCATGTAATTAAAATGATATAAAAGCCTCAGCCTTAGAACTGGCTGAGCTCCTGCTACAATATTGTCTAATTGTCTTTTTCTGTTTAATCTTCACTCCTGCCCTAGAGAACCTGTTGACTGACTCAGGCTCAGTCAGTCTATGTTTTGTCTTCCTGTATATGTTGTGATCATAAAAAGAGAAAGAGCTATAATAATATGTTCTGGCATGGTGTGCCTCAGCAGGCCCATGTCAAGGCATCCCATCCCCCTGAGGGATCAGACACACACTGGTATAGTATAGAATAGAGTTTATTTAGAGAATAGGGGTGGGGAGTTAAGAGGGTAGCATGGGGCAGAGAAAGGCAGAGAGAAGGAGAGAGTAGAGAAGTAGGGGCCAGCCATGGCCACATGGAGGCAGGGAAAGGAATGGGGAAAAGGGGGGCAAGAGATAAGTGATAGTTAAGGGTGTAAGAGAGAGAGGAGGGGCCAAGCAGCCCCTTTTATAGGGCCATGACTACCTGGCTGTTGCCAGGAAACTGTGGGGAGGAGCATACCTGGCTGCTGCCAGGAACTGTAGGAGTGGAGTTTAGACAGAATTCCAACAGTATGTGCATCACTTGTATGCTCTGCTTACAGATGCCAGAAGGGGCATACTCTCTGGTTAACTGGAATTACAGATGATTGTTAGCAGCTGTGTGTGTGTACTTGGAACAGAATTCAAGTCCTTTGCAAGAGCACTAAGTGCTCTCAACCACAGAGCCATATCTGCATCCTTGTCCATACCATTCTAATAGTGAGTTGAAGTCATTTACATAGTTACTATGAGAGGAATTTGAGTTTTCTTATGATTGTATCAGTTCTGGTCCTGTTAATGCAAAGAATCTGTTTGTTTACTGTGTTGGACACGATTCTTTTCTGATTTTTTAATGTTCATCTGTTTCTCTTATGAAATGCTTGCTTTCCTGTGTTTTTGTGAATGAGGCACTTTTTTTTTTTTAGATTTATTTATTTTATATATGTTAATACACTGTAGCTATAGTCAGACACACCAGAAGAGGGCATCAGATTCCGTTACAGATGGTTGTGAGTCACCATGTGATTGCTGGGAATTGAACTCAGGACCTCTGGAAGAGCAGTCATTGTTCTTAAGTGCTGAGTCATGTCCCCAGCCGGAAAGAGTCATTCTTATTCATTAGATTTGTATTCCTTTTGAATTCCTGGCCTGGTTGTATGAGTAGCCTTAATTTTTTCTTATCTTTATAAATTTTAAGGCACTATTGGGTATAGTAATCCTAGTTGATGGTTATTGACTTTCAAGGATTGAAATATGTCTGGCCCAGCTAGTTTTATGTTAGCTTGCCAAAGGCTAAAGTCATTGGAGAAGATGAACCTCAGTTGCAAAGTGTGTCCTATAGGGCATTTTGTTAATTAGTTATTGATGAGGGTGAAAGAGAGAGCAGGTCATTGTGGCTGGGGACACTATTAGCTAGTGTTCTTGAGTTCTATTAGAAGGCAGACTGAACAAGATGTGAGGAGCAAGCCAGTGACTGTGTCCTCTGTATCAACTCCTGCCCCTAAGCTTCCTGCCACAGTTGAGTTCTTGCTTGGGCTCCCCTCAGTGGTCTGTGACTCAGGATATGTAAGCCAAATAAACCCTTTTCTCCACAAGTTGCTCTTGGACATGGTGTTTCATCACAGCAATAGTAACTGTAACTAAAATATTCTCTCTCTCTCTCTCTCTCTCTCTCTCTCTCTGTGTGTGTGTGTATGTGTGGTGTTGGTCTTTTCCATTTACAGCTCTTTAGCATTATTTGTTTGCTTTGTGTTACAAGTTGACTATCATACTCTGTGGAGAAATTTCTCCATTCTTATCTACTTAAGGTTCTAAGTGACTATCATGTTAATTTCTTTATCTAGGTTTGGGGAATTTTCTGCTATAATTTCATCAAATAAGTTGTCTGTGACTTTTATCTATGTTGTTTCTTCTTCTGTAAGACCCTGACCCTAGGTCAGTGGTACTTTGAGATGCCCTCAAGTGAGACACGAGATGGAGATTCATGCAAAAGCAAGAGGTTTATTTTCTGGAGCATCGGAGTCAACCTTCAATTAGTCTCTCAAGGTGGGTTACTAGAAGGTGACCCGAATGACTATCACAAACAGTTTTTTAGGGGCACAGGTTACATCAGCAAGGTTACAGTTCAAACTTAATGGTTAAGCATGTTGACCTTTAAATCAAATGCAAGCATGACATACATTTGAACTCTACCTGGGACTTTCCAGAAGGTCAGGTGTCTCTATCAGTAAGTACACTCTGAGAATTTTTTACTCAACAATGATCCTGTGGGTGGAGAATGGAACTTGGCCTAGCCTTAACCTGGGTGGGTGTAGGGCTGGTGAAATCCCCTAGGGTCTTTCACTTCTACTCTATACATTTTTATATTTGGCTTTCTGAATTAATTTGAGTTCTTAGATATGTTAGTTATGTCTGCTTTCTGCTAGCTTTTCTTTACATTTGTCTGTATATATTATCATCCTTACTTTATCTGCTGTCCTTGAAATTCTTTTGCTTTGTCTTGATGAATCTCTTGACATAATCTTTGTTTTATTTTCAGGATTCCTGTTTGTTTCCTTTTCAGTGTCTTGATTTCCTTGTTTTTTTTTCCCATATTTTTTATTTCTCACCCATATTATTGAAAAATTAATTAATTCTGATTACTTTGTTGTATGTTTCTTGAATTGATTTTTTTACTCTGAATCCTATCTATGGTCATTTTTCATTTGGGGGATAGGATTCTGCATTCTTACTTTGATGTATCAGCTATCTCAGTCCCTTTGGTTTTCATTACTGAGGAGCTGTGAGGTTATACAAGTGTCATGTAGTGTTTGTTGTCTGTTTTCTTGTGTATCCACTGGTACTTAGTTCATTTTGTGCATTACATAGGTCTTCCATTTTTCTCTTTCCATTTACTCAAATTATTTTTGTTTGCTTTATTTCATGTGAATTTTGGGGGGTTTGCTGCTATTTATTGGCTAAATGTTCATTTTTTTTCCCAAAAACTATTTTCCCAACATTGGAGGAGAGACTTGTGAACTCAACTTGTGTCCTTGATAAAGTTCAGAGACACTTTTGCTTGGCTACTGATTGGGAAAACACATTTTATAGATTTTATTTTGAAAGATACGGTTATAAATATTTAAGTAGTTAAATAAGGAGTAATATAGAAAACAGGAGGTAAAATATGAGTAGGATAGCAGTCTGAGAGTAACATTTTATAGAAAAGAAATAGCTATAAAATACCTCCAGGGAGCTACAAGCTAGAAACACAGTAGCATAATAACCAAAGTTCAAATTTTAAATTATAAGAAAAAAAATGAGAAAAAAAATACCTAACTAAAAGGTAAGATAAGCAGTAGCATGCAGTGGAAGGCACTGTGCCTTTGTTTGCCTTTGGACATTGTTTCTTCTGTGTTGCGATGACATGTCTTCTTCCCACTGGACTGTCCTGGGAGGTCTGTTTTAAGGGTTCCCTACTTGTGTTTGTAAGTCAATGACTTAGACATGTCTTTCTGCCCTTATAGGTGAGAAGGCATTCTGGGTGGTATCCTGCTAGAATTCACTAAGGATCTGAAGGGATGAAGAAGGCCCACCTATCTAAGTACCATTGTATAAGATACTATGCTGAGTTCCACAATATACTTTCAGCAGTCTTGTGTCATTTGCCCTGGCAATGAGAGAAGAGGCACAGATTAATTCTTTGGTTGCCTCATGTTTAGTTTCAGTGGCCACATGTCTACGTATTGTCATTCTTACTCTGCTTCTCTCTACTATCTATGTTTGTTTTATTAACAGCCATGACTGCTGGGGTTGATCTGGTGCTAGTATGTATTCAAATGCTAAATTCTAAACCCCAAGATCTGGTTGAGGTTTAGAATTAAATTCTCACACACACCAGCTTTTGTTGTGCAAACCTTTCGTCCCAAGTTAATTGGCTGATAAAAGGCTAAAACCTGTGATTGAGCAGCAGAGAGTGATAGCCTTCAGTGTATAACAACATTTACCTATTTGTTTATTTCCTCTTTGAACTCATTGATATATTTTACCAGCTCATTTGATTCTTTGTTTATTGTTTCAACAATTTCAATATCTTTGAGGCCAGGAATAGAATTATAAAATTCTGGAGACTTTGTGTTGCCTTCTGTTTTCTGATATCTTGTGCTTTTGTGTTGCAATTTGTTTTCCTATTGATTCAATATCTCTCTCAGTTTTATTTGGGGATTTAGTTTGTGAACCTTTTATTCATGTGGACTTGGTTTTCAACATTGCTCAATGGAGGAAATAAACCACTGCAAAGTAATAACACCAAATGCAACAAGGTACAGAAATAAGCTTGAAATTAATTAAAACCAAAGAATGCATCTCTAGTGACCATAGAGCAGAAAAATGACAAAAATAATGTAAACATGCTTTGTAGTTAATATTTGGGGTAGAGTCAAAATAGTAAGCAAATAAAATAAAGGAAGGGGAAGCAAAGGAGAAAAAGAGTTGCATGATTAAATGAAACAGGGTGAAAAGAATACACTCTATTGTAGAAAGCAAGAAAAGAACAAAATTAAAAAACATTTGGTTAAAAGTTTTGCTTACCTTCAGTGTACCTTAATTTAAAAGATTATTTAGTTATGCTTATTTTTGATTATTTCTTTTATTTTTGAGATAATATAATTATATCATGTCTCCCTTCATTCTCCTCCATGCAAACTTTTCATTATATCCTTCTTTCTGGATCCCTTCAAATTCATGGTCTCTTTTTTCATTAATTGTTGATATATGCATATATGTATATTTATATTCTTACATATAACCTGCTCATTCTGTATAATGTTACTTGTATGCATATTTTCAAGTCTAATTTTTTAGTATAAGATAATTGTTTAATCTGCTCTTTCTTGGGGAAAACTACTCCCACTCTTAGCATTCCCTAGTTGCCTGTAGTCCATAGAATAGTCCTGAGGCCTTGTGGTCTTTCCTTAGTCCACTTTGTTATGTCTATTTTTATCCTTGTTCAGTTTGTGGTTAGGCAGTCAAATTGATGACTCTTTATGAATAGAGTTTCTGCCATTACTAGCAGATAGTTTCAAAATAAACTCTCTTGTTTCTATGGCCTTTACAATCATTCTGCCCACATTTTTGTAATGTTTCCTGAGCATTAATTGGGGAAGCTGTTTTGCAGATGTATCCATTGGTACTGGGCTCTTTAACTCTGCATTTTAATTATTTGTGGTTTTCTTTAGTGGTCTTTTGTCGAGGGCTGCAATCTCCCATGTCTCTGTCCAGCAGAGACAATGGGAATAAATGACAAGGGGGAGCGGCAGGGCAGGTTCAGCAGCTTGCCTTCGCAGCTTCTGCTTTATTCTGCTTCTCTCTCTCTCAGGTTTCACACAGCTGCAGCGTTCACTCACTCACTCTGCTCTCTCCTATGCTGGCTGGCTAACGCTGGTGCTGCTCTCCTCATCTGCTGCTCTCTGGCCTAACGCTGCTGGTGCTCTCCTACGCCTGTGCTCTCTAACACTGATCCAGACTCCTCATCTGGTCTCTCTCTGCTACGCTGGTCTCTCATCTAGTCTCTGGCCTACCTTATCTGGTCTCTCTCTGCTAAGCTGGTCTCTGGTCTCTGGCCTACCTCATCTGGGGCTGCCCTCAATTTATACTCCCATTCATTTATGCCACCTCACACCACCCAATCATAAACACAAATGTCCAAGGCAGCATGTAGGATTGGCTGATAGAATGGTATCACGAGATGTTGCGCTAAACTCTCCAACAAGTTACATGCACTGCTTTTATTGCACATGACTGAGACTGGGATAAACAAGCGAGATCACAGGGCTTAGCATAGAGCCAGGGTGTCTGTCATCTTTGGCCCATGCGGCCGTACCCGCTCCCCACATCTCCCCTTTTTTGTTTAAATAAGAGCTCTGGGACCTCATCTGTCTTAGGTTGTCCCAATTGGAACTCCCTCCTTTACCCCTGGGACTGCATCTGCCTTAGGTTGTCCTGACAAGGGGTACTCCCTTACCCGTCATCAAGACCCATGCAGCTTTTATGGCACACGCCTCTTGTGTTAGGTTGGTGGGACTATTGCAAAATCTTACCTGTCACTGATTAACGGTCCAGCATAGGATGGCAGGTTTCCATCAGAATCTTAACCATCTCTGATTAACGGTCCAGCATATTGAGCCAAATTTGAGGTGAGCCTCCAGTCTCTATAGCTGCCATCATTTGTATCAGCACACATTGGTCTTTGCCTTAGCTTGCCTTCACATGCACACCATCCACCAAATCATCCACACACACCAATCAAAAGGAATGCCCAGAATGGCATCCCACCCCAGTTCTTTATTATGCTGGAGGTTCCATGAGCCATATCTGACCACTGCTGCGCTATGGCAACATCGACTCGGGTATTATTTGCGGTGGTGATCGATGCCCTTTGTCGAACTCAGAACTCCAATTCAGCAACATCTTTCCAAGCTTGCTAGACAAATTGGCTCCATATGAGAGATTATGAGACTGCACAGAAGTTATACAAACCCTACACATATGACTTAAAGGGGTCTGAGGTAAGCAACTGATGAGAATTCTGATAAGTATCCCAAAAGGCTATAGATATTAATCATTATTAGCCCAATTATCTTAACATCCTGTCCAGGTGAATGGCCACTCTCTTTCAGCTCTGCATCAAGCTGTCCACCTAGGTTAAGGAGGTGATGATTTATTTGTGGGATGCCCATATTTGGAATAAGCCACAGAACTCCATCCTGATACTAATGAAACCATCGTATGCATCCCACATGGGCTCTTTTTATAGGAGAACAAAAGTTACCCTTCAAAGACACATTAAACAAAACATTCCTTTTCCATGACTGTAGATGGCAATTGCAAAGATTTACTGGTCCCAAAAATCCTAGGGAAAACCATAGCATCCACACTAAAGGGTACTGGAAGTGGGAGAAAACAAACTGAATCCAGGTGATAGAATGGTAATGATTATCAAAATCACCTGTGCACATCACCACCCATTTGCCTTTAGTAATAATGGCTTCTGGTTGTTTATTATCAAAACCACCTGTCATCCTAAATTCAACTTCAAAGGTACACTCAACTTACTGGGGTTGCCCTCAGACACCGGGAGCCTTAGTCTGCCTCGTCCCTTACCAGGAACTTTTCCTGCTTTGTCCCAATTTCTGGGAACTTCCTGCTCTGTCCCAATTCTACTAGGAACTTCCTGCTTTAAAAATATCTTTCCCCTGCTACTTACTGTGGACCTTTTTGCTGCTTCTTGCTTCTTCTGACTTCTGACAGCAAGGACTCCTCCTGCCTCTGTCTCCTTCAGCAAATCCTACTGGTGTGTACCACCACAACCGGCCTGGAGTGCCCAGCCTCGGGCCTGTGCGCCCCAGGACCAGTCTAGCCCCCTCCCGAGCTCTGGGAGAGCGGCCGGTGCCTTGGTGCTCACTGGTGCTGGTTCTATATGGTCTCCTGCAGCGCCCAGCCTTGGCTTTGCCTTCGGACCAGCGGCACTTGCTTTCTCTCTCACCACTCGTTCTCAGTCTCGCTCGGCACCATCTGCCGAATCCTCGTTTTCCCGTCCTCGTATGGGCCACCAGTCTTTATTTGTTGCAAAGATGACTTTCCTTGATGGGGGTGAGGAGTAAAACAAATATTGAGAATGTAGTTAGGGATTGTGCTGGAATAGTAAACTGGTGGTTGTCGATGCTACACTAAGATCCATGATTTCAGTAGCCATTTGTAGTGGGTTAGGTTTTCAATACTAGGTGTGATTTACTTCTTGTTGAATGCATTTTAAGTCAAATTTGGTTCTATTGATTATTGCAAGGTATGCAAACCACTACTGTACCCTTACATTATCATGCCGAGTTGTTCACTCTTGTAGTCTTTGGGTGTCAGATCTGTGTAGGAAGTGAATCGAGAGAAACTCGAAGCAATCCCACTAAAATCAGGGACTAGACAAGACTGCCCACTTTCTTCCTACCAATACACAGCTACTTAATCAAACATCATAGTCACAGAGTGCTGGCTACCATTTCACATGTTTCAAAAGTGACTAGCTCTTCACCTACAATTTCTTTTGACACTGTCCATTATTATGTCTTCTTGTTTTCTCCGAATTCTCAGGCCAAGTATGTCCAAATGACTAGAATTCGAGGGGACTTCTGTCTTAGTTAGGGTTTTACTGCTGTGAACAGACACCATGAGTAAGGCAACTATTATAAGGACATTTAATTGGGGCTGGCTTACAGGTTCAGAGGTTCAGTCCATTATCATTAATGTGGGAACATGGCAGCATCTAGGCAGGCATGATTCAGGAGAAGCTGCGAGTTCTACATCTTCACCTGAGGGCTGCAAGCAGAATGCTAGCATCTAGGCAGCTAGGATGAAGATGTTAAACCTCACTCCCACAGTGATACACTTCCTCCAAAAGGACCATGCCTCCAAATAGTGTCACTCCCTGGGATGAGCATACACAAATTATCAAAACTTTTCAGAATTTTAAGAAAAAGGAGCCAAAGGATAAGAGCAAACTCCTTAAGCCACTGAACCTGCAGCTGCCCATTTCTGTACTTCCTGCTATGAGAGAAGCACAAGTTTTTATGTATTAAAGTCAGTGTGTAGTCATGTGATAGTATTTATGTCAGTCATGCTGTTCGTGGATATAATAGTCTACTACAATATATTTTCCTAGGTGTTTTGGGTTAGCTTTGTTGGCTATGTTGCATTCCGTCAATATGTTAGCCACCATAACACCATTAACTGGCTAAAGCCTGGGATTCTGTAGTTTAGTAATTGTAGTTTTCCTAAATATAAATCTTGGATAACCTTCAAAATATGAATGGCCATAGAATTAGACATATTTAAGCTGTAGATACTTAGCTGCAGAATTTTATAAAGTATTTCTGGTGTTGTTTTACCTTCTGAGTGTTCTAATTAGACAGTCTCTGCCTCAAGAAATTTGCAATCAAATTCAAAATTTCTAACACTAAAATAGAGTGCAGGGGCTTAGAAAGAAATAAGGGCTTCTGTCTGGGGCCAGGGCAAAATAAATTCTATATGATTAGTAGAGAGATAGGGGTTATGGTATGTAGTTTCATAACTTTAAATTTTATGCTATAAAGGAAAAGAAAAGCACTTACATATTCTATGAAAATTTATGTTGGTAGCAGGGGCTTTAGTGATATGGTTAGAAAAGCAGTAAATTATTGGTATGTTTATAAGCTCAAGTACACAGTGTTTGGTAATCAATGTCAAAACATGCACATTCAAAGTACCCAGAAATGTTGAGTGCTAAACTATTCTGACTAAAATTTTTTTATGAATGACAAACAAATGAAGAAGTGAGACTTCAATCTAAACTTCCATGTCTCCAAAGCCTGACATACAAACAACCTTACATCCTGATTATAGGGCACTGATGTTAACCAATATCAAAACTGGGAAATAGCAAGTGGTAGGAACATTGGATAAATTCACTTTGTTTATTTTTAAAAATAGATGATATAAGTAGGTAAAGTCTTAAAATAGTACTTGACACTATATTTCCAAAACTTACTATGGATGAACTTATTAGATGTTGATACATAACTTAGTACATGTAGACTAGGAGCATGAAATCCCATAGAAAGATCACAGTCTTTTGAGTAGGCATTAATATCAGTCTTAAATGACTCTGCTGAACACTAACACACACACATACGGAGGTCAATGTTATCTCTCTCTGCTCTTTCTCATTTTTCCATTCCCTTATCAAGTCTAAATTTCCCCAGTCATTGTGTAATGTTAGTTTCAACTCAACACCTTCACAAGCTCACATCTCTATAACTGACAGAGGTAGAGGTGTCCATGCAAGAATTACCAGCGGGGATGAGTAAACAGTCTTCTTCCCACCTGCCATAACTGGGATTGATTGCTGAAAAGGGGGTTTGGGTTGGTGAACAGAATGTTATGCTTCTGACCTTGTAGCAAGCTTTATTGGGGGAGGGGTAATTTGTAGATTTCTCACAGGATGCAAATCTCACAGCAGGGTCAAAGAATCATGAAGACTGCACAGCATCATTCATATCTCATTTATCTTTAATTCTCATCTATTGATAATATTCATAAAACATGGCTGCATTTATTTTGTTCTTGCTATTCCTCAATAGATAAGTACCAATATACACAATTTTCTCTTTTTAAATTTTTTTCTTCCTAATACACTAGTTATAAGAAAATAACAGCTATTTCATGCCAAAAAGAATGGAAGGAATTTTGACTGTCTTCTAAATCTGATAATCTCCTGAAATATCATATATTTGAAATTGCTTTAGCTGATCCCCAATCAATCAAACCCAGGCAGATAGAAATCACTGGCCTTGAAAAGTATAATTTTGTTCTGTGTTGTAATGGATATTTTGTTCATGATTCTGATAATGAGTTCTTCTTAAAGACATCACAGATTCAGCCACAAGTCACTGGCTGTCAAAAAGTGGCAGATTGCTCCTCTGATAAAATGTCACAATATGAATTTCATCTTTGAACACAGGATACTATTTAAATTATAGAGCTCACACCTAAGGGAGCAATATCATTAATTGGAAAATGTCTTAGGAACAAATATGTTTTAACAAGAGAGTATTTACTTACATTTGGACAAGAATAATTTTTCTGATAAGAAGAAAAAAATAATGTGACTTTTCTATCAGGAATAAATAAACCGGAAAGAACTTATTTTGTATGTTGTAAGTTTTCTGCTGGTCTAACTGTAAAAGAGATGCTGCTGCTCTGAAAGTTTCTCCATTTTGGTAAAGTCTTTAAAACATAGAGTCCTTTTACTTAATCCTGCAGCATTCCTATATCCTATTATAATATTCCTATTAATATATGTAAGGATTTACATTGATTTACTTAAAGATAAAAACATCCTCTTCCAAAAATGTCTTAAGGCCTTCCCACCACAGAGGGAAATAAGAGTTTTGTTCTCTGTAGGCTTCCTTTCAGTTGGGCTCACCAGACTGTCTGTTCTAAATGACAGACAGTTGCTGTCCTATAGTAATAATTCTCACTAAGATGCTTACTCTCAGATTGCTTAGTTCATCATTTTCAAAAGGGGAGTACTGAAGAAGTACCTTAAAGCAAATTTAAGTTAAGACACAGAGAAATAGGAAGGTTGGCAGCCTCTTCACTCTCTGACAGACCAGCTGAGCATATCCTTCGGGTCAGTGCCAGTTGTTGCTTTGGTAAGAACCTTCTGAATGTCCCTGGCCAATCATTCCCAAATGCCATGCTTTGGATTTACCAATTAGAATTCAGAAAACAATCTTTTTCTTCTGCCAAGGAAATCTGGTCATGTGGTGGTGTCTAACTGGAAAATCAATCTTGTGTGGATTGCTAAATAACACACGATTTGTGTGTTTAACATCGTGGAACTACTACTAAAAATTTGCACACATTCTCACTTAAGAACATGCAAAAATAAAATAGAGTTCTGGTACAACAGTTTCTGTGTGATCTTTTATCATCTCTGATGTAATAGTAGACTCATTTTGTCTTCCAGAAAGGTGATTTCCAGTGGAGTACTGCCCAGTGCTTCCCAAGCACATTGAAAACAAAAATGAGAAAAGATGGAGTTGATATCTCCTGAGCTTTATCACACGTGAAGCCCTGGCTGACAGCAAACACTGTTTGTCCTTCTACTCCAGTTTTAATGCTCCCTGAAATTCAAGGTCTCAGACCACAATATCTAGTTTAAGACAAAAGAAAACTCAGAACATTTATTCAAAACCAAACTAAATATTTCATTTTAGGGCTTTGCTAACTGAACAAATCCCTTTCAGTGCATGCAACATTCCTAGAACAGTGCCAGAAGGCAACATCTACAACAGTTACTGCGGAGTTAAAAATCAAAAACCCAAAAAACAGAGAAGACTTTTTAGCAAGGGAGAATTTCAGTAGGCAAACAGCTGCAATAAGAATACGTGCTGGAGGGCTGGAGAGATGGCTCAGCCATTAAAGGCTAGGCTCACAACCAAAAATATAAATATACGTGCTGGACTCTTAGTTACCCCTTCAGAACTGGATCTCTGTTGCTAAACCTACACAAGGTCTCCCTTGTAGGCTTTCCTCAGCACATATCCCTTACCCTTCTTTTACTTGCCATGAATGCCATCCTTTGTTTGTTTTTTTTTTTTTAATTAGATATTTTCTTTCTTTACATTTCAAATGTTATCTATCCCCTTTCCTGGTTTCTTCTCTGAAAGCCCCCTATCCCCTCCCCAACTCCCCCCCCCCCATCAACCAACCCACTTCTGCTTCCTGGTCCTGACATTCCTTTATACTGGGGCATAGAACCTTCACAGGACCAAGGGCCTCTCATCCTATTGATGACTGACTAGGCCATTATCTGCTACATATGCAGCTAGAGCCATGAGTCCCAACATGTGTTTTCTTTGGTTGGTGGTTTAGTCCCTGGGTACTCTGGGGGTACTGGTTAGTTCATATTGTTCCTCCTATGGGGCTGCAAAACCCTCCAGCTCCTTGGGTCCTTTCTCTAGCTCCTTCATTGGAGACCCTGTGCTCCTTTCAATGTATGGCTGTGAACAGCCACTTCTGTATTTGTCAGGCACTGGCAGAGCCTTTCAGGAGACATCTATATCAGGCTCCTGTCAGCAAGCACTTGTTGGCATCCACAATATTGTCTGGGTTTGGTGGTTGTATATGGGATAGATCCCCAGGTGGGGCAGTCTCTGGATGGTCATTCCTTCAGTATCTGCTCTACACTTTGTCTCTGTAACTCTTTCCATGAGTATTTTGTTCCCCCTTCTAAGAAGGATCGAAGTATCCACAC
This sequence comes from Mus minutoides, assembly GCA_902729485.2. Classification (NCBI taxonomy): domain Eukaryota; kingdom Metazoa; phylum Chordata; class Mammalia; order Rodentia; family Muridae; genus Mus; species Mus minutoides. The sequence continues at coordinate 394,322 of LR750477.1, forward strand.
TTTGGTCTTCTTTAGAAGCTTGGAATACCCAAGATACAATTCACAAAACACATGAATCCTAACTTTTACTCCCTAGATCTCCTGTTTAGTTATACAGTCAAAAAAGGCAGGCATTTTGTTGTTGTTTTTGTTTTTCTTGAGACAGATCTATATAGCCGCATCTGGCATGATGTTCACAGTGGTAGTCCAGGCTGCCTTCAAACACATAACACTATCTCAGTTTTCTGTGATAAGACCTTGTGTCACTGTCTCTGTTTAACAGAAGAATTATTTTTCTTTCATTTTCTCCATTATTATTCAAAACCTTAATATACTTGAAACTGTGAGAAGAAAATACAATGTAAATCTATAACTAACACTGGATTGTAGAAACAGAGTAAATACAAAGTGTAATTGACAGATCATAAGAACCCTGGGAAAGTTTATTATACAGAAAGTAAAGTTTATACAACTAGGATTTCATTCATTGATATGAGACTACATTCCCACTGATAAAGAAACAAAGTGAACAAAAATAGAAAGGGGAGAGTACAGGGCTTATTTAAGTGCTGACCTAGTTTCTGAGGAAAGCAGGAAGAGTATGGAAGAACAGTGATGGGCCACTTGAAGAGATACCTGTTGGTGTGCTAAGATGGTTGCCATGACTTTATAATGCTGATTGTTAGCATTTTTAGACCACATGTGAGGTTATTTCCTTATTTCAAAGGTAGAAGCAGCACTTCTTAAACAATCAAACAAGTATGAAGAACCTTTCTACACAAAATACAGTCAGAATTCTTGATGTTGTTTATGTTGGCTAGCACCAGATTAACCTAATTTACATTTCCTATGATGAAAGGGAATTCAGAGTTCACTTCTACTTTAAGAAAATTTTTTTTATGTATATGAGTACACTGTAGCTGTACTGATGGTTGTAAGCCATCATGTGATTGCTGGGAATTTGAATTCAGGACCTCTGCTTGCTCTGGTCAGCTCTGCTTGCTTCGATTGAGCCATCACTTGTACTTCTTGACATGTTGGATCAGTCTTGGAGTAAATGAAACTTGTGTTATCTAGCAGCCATAGAAATTATTCAATATTTCATAGATTTAAATTTTCAGGAACTATGGACCTTGTTTTCTGAGACAAAATTTCCAACTGGCCTGGAACTAACTGAGCAGGTTGGATTGTATAGCCATCAAGCCCTAGACATCCACTTGATTCTGACTCTCCAGCATTTAGATACAAGTGTACACCACTGCATCCAGCTTTTTATGTGGGTTATAAGAACTAAACCCAGACTCACATGCTTGAGAACAGCAAGCACTTTAGTGACTGAGCCATCTCCATACCCCTGATATATTTCTTTTTACATTTTACTGTTTATCTTCTTCCGCAAATATAAATGTTGCTTTTATTTTCCCAGATAAAGTGATATGAAAAGAGCTGTAACCAAGCTTTATTAGTTCACAGCTTGGGTTGAGCATAGTGTTTCTATCTAACTATCCCTAGGTATAGGCCTGGAAACTTCTAATTCCTATACAATCTAATCTACAAATCTGGACCTTGAAGGCTTCAGCTTCAGCATCCATCTGCTAACCTAGGCCTAGAATGTTTCAGCCTCTGAGACTTACTGCTGAATAATCTCAATCTTTCCAGTTCTTTCTGAATTCTGACTGGCTGGTTCAACTCAGATCAAAGTCCTCTCCAAGCTGACTGATTTAAAACTGCTTCTCTTCTGACTGAATTGCTCTGTTTGAAAATCTGGCTCTGAACTCCACAAACTGAACACTTTCTCCTTGTGCTGCTCTTAAGCAGCCTCTCTTTTCTATCTGTTCTTGTGAGAGATGGGGGTATCCCACCTCTGACTCATTCTGTTAAATATTTCTTTGATTTGTCATTTTGCCACTTAATTAGATGTCATCGTTTGGGAATAAAGGTATCTTCTAAAGGCATGCATGTCTTACAGCCAGAGAGATCAAAGGTGTGTACTAAGGGCAGGGCAAGTCCGAATTCTAGCCAGATCATACTGTAATCCAGGGTGTATCTGAATTCCAAGACCTAGAAGGTCTATGGAAGCCATCCCTTGTCAGAGCAGCTATGTTGCTGGATTAAAGTGCCTCTATAACTCATGACTTTTCCCATCACTCCTGCCTTCCTCTTGCTGGTCCACTTCTGCCTGGTAAATCCACTTCAGCCCTTCAGTCACATGTATTCCATTATATTCTCCCTTTTCATCCTTATCCCTCACTTAAAATCTCTTCCTCCTCTCTCGCAATCAACTTCTAATTGCCTCCCCCAACAATAACTTAAGTCCAGAATTTGCATTATGAGACAAAGCATGTGTTTTGGTTACTGTTCTATTGCTGTGAAGAGACAGCATGACCAAGGCAACTTATAGAAGAAAACATTTAATTGGAGGCTTGCTTCCAGTTTCAGAAGGTTAGTCCATGACAATCATGGTGGAGAGCATGAACGCAGGCAGGGTGAATCTGTCTTAGCTGAGAGCTTACATCTAATTCACAAGATGGACGCAGAGAGAGAGAGAGAGAGAGAGAGAGAGAGAGAGAGAGAGAGAGCCTGTCCTTGAATCCTCAGAGCCTACACCTTCTCTAAAAAGACTGCCCCTTTTAATACTTCTTAACAGTTCACAAACTAAGAATGAGACATGCAAATATAGGTAGGAGTCTACAGGAGACATTCTTGTTCAAGCCATCACATTTTACTACCCACTTACAGCCATATCATAAAGTAAAATCATTCAGTCCAATTTGAATGTTAACAGTGTCAGCACTGTTCCAAAACCCAACATCTCTTCTGAGACTCCAGTCAATCTCTTAACTCTAACCTCCTATAAAAGCAAAGAGCAAATTACATACTTTTAACATACATTGACACAGAATGTACATCACCATCCATGAAGATATGGGATATTTTGAAGAAGTATTGGACCAAAACTAAGTGAACTTTTGAAAGCAAGATTAAAACTCAACAGGGAAACTGTAAATCCTGATTTAGATGGATATTCATATATTCTACTCTTTACAGCTTGTTGACTGAACCTTCTCCCCCAACCCCAAACCCCTCTCATTTGGAGCTCTCCTTGGCAGGTATCCCACACCTGTGCCATCTCCAACATTTTGGGGTCCCCAATACAATCCAGGTTTCACTTTCACAACTTCATATGATGACCTCTCCAAGCTTCTATACAGGGACATTCCTGCCACAACCTTGCCTCAGTAGCTTTTCTTAATCATGGAGGAAGATGCCACAACACCTTTACTCCTGCATCACCCTTGATCCATCCAGAACCACAAGATTAAAGCTGCCAACTACTTCTGTTTGTTTGGGATTCCCCCATCCTTGAATCATATTTGTATAAGCTTTGCCTTGTAGATAGTTTCCTTTGTGGCATAACATTTCTTTTTCTATAAACTGCAGGATTAGCTGGATGGGGGTCTTGCCCTAAGGATTCACCACTATGTGGTTTCCATTTTTGCTTCTTCTCTTTGGATGTCCAGGATGTCCTCACCAAGTAAAAAAGGATGGAGTAGAACTGAGTTCTTTACTGGGATGAACAGGACTGTATAAACCTTGGAGAGTGAGAAGGGGTTTATTCTTAGGGTAAAGTTTCATTGACTGTTCTTGGCATACTTCATTTTCTTGGAGAAGTCTTCCAGGAAGTTGAACCTATAATTTTGCCAAGTATTACATGACATTCCTTAGGTAGAGTGTAGGGTTTGGGGCTTTCCAGATAAGGTAGAGAAAAGAAAACCCTGTTAAGAAAGGGATCCTCTATTTTGTGTCATGCTCAAGGGAGCTATCAGGACATGGTAACCTTAGACCTTAAGTAGCAGGGAGGTTTTCCTATCACCAATCTTTATTCTACTTCTCTGTAAGCCTTTCCTTAGAAAAACTTATCTCTCTAAGCATTAATATCTTGGTGTTCCTTTTATTCACAAAACTGCATTTTATATATTTTGCCCCTCTTGCTGTTTGTCATTGTAGATATGCATAAGAGTGATCATCAATAACTATGTGATGTAATCAATGATAGAATGTCTTGAGATTTTTGTTAACATTGATCTAAAACTCTTGAATTTAGTCTACAGAAGAATTTTTGGACCCAAGAAGAATGTAGACAAATTTATAGCCAAAATATCACAAGAATGGTTTGTAGGAACAGTTCCTGTTGTTCATTTATAAAACCTCTTGAGCTGGGTCTCCACATCCACATTACTCTGAGTCCTCCAAGCTCCTACTAGAACAGCGCATTAATCACTGTTTATAGCATTTGACTGCGTTTAATCCTAAAGTACCAATGTCCAAAAAAGAAGCATTGTTAGACCTCCAACCCCCCACACTCCATACTGAAAGCTGTTGAAAAAGAAAATACCCATTCAGTTACCCAGGTGCCTTACCTATCCAATTATAAATCATCACTAAATAAGCCTACAACAATGTCTCATGCCTTGTGTTTAAGTCATGACATGGCCAACCTATACTGTATTACAGACAGCTGTGAGCTACCATGTTGGTGCTGGGAACTTAATTCAGGTCCTCTGTTAAAGTACCCAGTTCTGGGAACTACTGAATCATTTCTCCAGCCTTATTATCCTCTCCTTAAATGAATTTAAAAACCCATGTTCCCACTTAGATTAGAAAAACAAACAAACAAAATGACCTTTTGGTAGTTTTAGAATTAAAAACCTGATTACTTTAAGGACATTGTTTATAGATGTTCATACCTACATAAATATGTGCCTGTCTGTGTAGTCTGACATGTTTGTTAAACAAGTATTAAGTACCAGACACTGTGCTCATTTCTAGGGAGGCAGTGATCAAAACACAATGTCTTTTCTCTTTATTCTTTGATCTTTCATTTTATAAAGGTAAAGCAGAATACCACAGTAGCACTAATAGCTCTGGCACTGGCAAAATCCAGGGCCCCGTGGAGGAACAGGCAACTCATAAGTTTTTTAAATACAATGAAAGAATTGTATAAATATAACATGATTTCTACACATATCTAAAGGCAGATGTTTAAATATAGGAAAGCGTCAGTTAGTGGTATATGTGAAATACAAAATTAGTAAATAATAGTTATACTTGTATTCTTTATACATCATAGAATTCTAAGATGTTCTTACTGTTTACTTTCTGTTTAAATTGCTAAACTTTGAACACAGAATATAGTTGTACCAACACTGGGATATTGGTCATTCACTTTGACATTTACCAGCTGGATGGCTACTGTCAGAATACTGCAAGGTACCTGTACAAATAGGATATGGTTAGGGTGGAATAGATGCCTGAGATGTGCATCTAAGTGGAAATGGAAAGGTAAGCCATTTTAGACCTTAAAAATAAGGTTGAGAGCAAAAACTGTAGGACTTCTTTATTCATTAAACAAATATATGTTTATTACACAGAACATGATAGATTCAATAGGAAAGAAAATGGATGTCTCCCTGGGACAAATTTGATCCTAATGGTGTAGACTGAGGACTAAAGGCTTAAGGACGCTTATGCTTTGGAGGCCATTACATCCAGAAGATTATAAAATAATGGTGGAGAATGCATGAAAACTGAGAAGAGATGACTCTTGGTGAGATCTGGAGCATGCTAACCTTTCAAGGCAAATGCTGGTAGGAAGGGATCTCACAACATCTTTGAAAAGGAACAATTGGAGAAAGAGAAGGAAAGTCAGAAGAGGATGGTGTCACAGACACCAAAGTGGTGGGAATTTGGTGAAGTGAGTTAGGCTATGGTGGGTGTCAGAAAAGTCATGACAAGACTGGAAGGCATCTAATGGCTGAGCAATTAGCAGTTATTAATGACCTGACAGTAGATGTAGACTCAGAGAACTAAAGGGAGACAGAAAGGTGTCCATGCAAGAAGACAGGTAGCAAATGTGAAAATAAAAAATGTGGAGGTAAAAAAGTCCTGTTAAAAAAATTTCAGATCAAGAATGAAATAATATCTTCACATGGGTCTTGAAGAACTGGAACAGGGGCTATCCCCAAAGCTGTTGCTTGTATGTGGGATATGTTCTACTAGCTTGCCTGCTTTGTCTGGCCTCAGAGGGAGACCAAGTGCCTAGCCTCAGAGACTTGTATCAGAGTTCTCCACCTGTTCAAAGAAGAAAGGGATGGGGGATGGAGGAAGACTTTTGGGAGGGGGTGACTGTGAGGGGGAGAGTCAGAAGGATATAAATTGAAAAAGTGAAAAATAAATAAATAAAAAAAGAATGAACTAATAAGATCATATAAATACAGAATAGGAAGTAGATAATTTATGTGACAACATCCCTAAGTAATTTGTAGAACATGGAACCAGGGTGAAGTGTGGTAGACTTGAGTTTATAGTTAATTATTTCTTCTCCAGAAACCTGAGAGGAAGCTGTGTAAATTTGAATACATTGGTGTCCAGGGGAAGGAAGAGATTAGAGGTAAACTCTCCTTGTAGCTCTGTTTCTTTGTACAGGGACCAACATGTCTGAGGACTTATGATTAAGGTCTTCTTGAGAATGGTGGGCTTGTAAATTGAGCCCTAGAGAGGGAATTGCCTCAATGCCTACCACAGGACCAGCAGATGACTTTGAGTTCTTATCCAAAGTAAGAGACCAGCATCATGGTGACTCCATTCCTTTCACCCTTTAGATTTTCTCTAGAATGCTTAAGGAGTTGAGGAAATCTATAGTTGAGTATTGTCTTAGTCAAGTTTTCTATTCCTGCACAAAACATCAGGACCAAGAAGCGAGTTGGGGAAGACAGGGTTTATTCAGCTTATATGTCCACATTGCTGTTCATCACTAAAGGAAGTCAGGACTGGAACTCACACAGGCTAGGAACCTAGAGGCAGGAACTAATGCAAAAGCCATGGAGGGATGTTGCTCACTGGCTTGCTTCCACTGGCTTGCTCAGCTTCCTTCCTTATAGAACCCAGGACTACCAGCCCAGGGATGGCACCAGCCTCAATTGGTCCTCCCATCCTTGATCACTAATTTTGAAAATGCCTGACAGCTAGATCTCATGGAGGAATTTCTTCAAGGGAGGCTCCTTTCTCATTGATAACTCCAGCTTGTGTTAAGTTGGCATACAAAACGAGCCAGTACAGTATAATGCTCTAGGTTGAGGGCAGGTAGGTTGCAGGACTAATGGGTAAGGAGTTTTAATATAAAATGAAATGAGTTGCTAGAGCATCTGAGGTTTTCACTCCTAAGAAACAGAGTGTTTTCTGTAGCTGCTCTTCATTGATCTGCAGAAATAAAATGACTCTTCAACAATCACAATAACCTATTCACCTTGAAGGAAATGAGGATCAGAGCAAAGAACTGAGATTGTTCCCTAGATGTGAAAGATCACCAGGAAAACTGACAGTCAAGACTACCAGCCCTTCTCTTTGTTTTCCCCTCACACTCCCCTTCTGTTCCACCATTCTGTGACAATTTAATTAAGGATTTAAGGAGGAACTTAATCTGAAACAGTATGGTTATTTTATACTAAAGCAGGTTTACTCCATTCCACTAGGTCCAGTAGTATCACAAAAATAACCACATTTAAGACCTTGCATCAGATCACATAATCAGCCACCAAATGCAGACACTACTGCATACACCAGCAGGATATTGCTGAAAGGACCCTGATATAGCTGTCTCCTGTGAGGCTTTGACAGTCCCTGACAAATACAGAAGTGGATGCTCACAGTCATCTATAGGGCAGAACACAGGGTTCCCAATGTAGGAGCTAGAGAGAGTACCCGAGAGCTGTAGGGGTCTGCAACCCTATAGATGGAACAACAATATGAACCAATCAGAACCCCCAGAGCTCATGTCTCTAGCTGCATATGTATTAGAAGATGGCCTAGTTGGCCATTATTGGGGAAGAAAGGCCATTGGTCTAACAATGTTTATATGCCCCAGTACAGGGGAATGCCAGGGCCAAGTAGTGGGAGTAGGTGGGTAGGGGAGCAGGGAGGGGTGAGGGTATAGGGGACTTATGGGATAACACTTGAAATGTAAATGAAGAAATTATCTAATAATAAATAAATTAATTAATTAAAAAAAGACCTTGCATCAGGAAGAAAGGATGAACTAAATATTCCTCCACTTATTACTTGGGTACTACTGTCATGATTTAGGACAAACACTGAGCCATCTCCTCAGGTACAATCATTTTTTAATTAAAAAGTTTCCCCAACTCACAAATTGCAAAGGTACAATATTGAAACCTGACTTTTCAGAGGCTCCTACATATATTCTAGTTCTTTCAGTTGAGTTTCAAGCTGAGTCTGAATGTTATTGTGTGCTTGTTTGCATGCATGAGTGTGTCTGTGTGCATGTCTTTCTGTTTGTGAGAGTGTATTTGTATGTGTGTGTATGTGGGTGTGTGTGTGAGTGTGTATTTATGTTTTATTTATGCAAAAGTAACTTTTATTCTCCTGTCATCTCTCTGAGGCTTACTGCCTCAGTCTGCTAACCTAGCCCTAGTCATGGAAGCTTCTAGTCTTTGTCCAGTCTAATCTAGAGTGTTTTTAGCTTCTAAGACATGCTGCTGAATAAGCTTTCTTGTTCTTTCTTGTTCTTTCTTGTTTCAGAACAACTCAGCAGTTCTGGCTCAAACTCTTCTCCATGCTAACTTGAGTCAATCTGGCCTCTCAGTTCTCCTGAACTACTTTGCCTTACCTCAAACTAACTCTAGAAATCTTTTTAATCTTCTGGCTCCTCATTCTCTTGATCATTTTGTCTTTATCTGTGTCTAGCTTATTCTCTCTTCAACCTGTGTCTGTAAAACTCTCCTGGTAACCCTGCCCCTTTCTCCCTCTCCATGATGCTCTACTCTCCCTCTCAACTCTACTGTACTGCTCTCCACAAACTCCTCTGTTGCTGTGCTGTACTCTTTCCTGTACTGTCTCTCTTTCCCATAAATAGTTTCCCTTTCTTCTCTCTTCTTATAAGGGTTGGGCATATCTGTTCTCTCAAATCTTTCTCTGATTTGTCACTTTTTCTGCTACTCAATTAGATATAACTTTTCAAACATGGCTGCTTCCTTCTACAAACTAACTTTAGTTTCATTGTTTGGGATTAAATGTGAGCACTAAGAGTGTGTCTGTGTTCCAGCCAGAGGGAGTCAAGGTGTGTGCTAAGGGATAACCCACACCCTAACTAGAAACAGGATAAAATATCCTGTAACATACTTAAGTACACACAGACAGTGGCCAGAGCAAGACTTGGGGTGTCTTCCCTTCCCTATCCTTTTCTACTTTGATTCCTACAAGAGGACCTCCCACTTAACTGGAAGCTGGCCTGGCTAAGTAGGCTGGAAAGTGAGTTCAGATTGGTATGCCTCAGTCTCCCAGTGCTGGGTTACAGGTATGCACAGCAAGTCTACTTATGTGAATTCTATATTATGAGAACAAGCATCTATTCACTGAGCTATATCCTCAGCCACTATCATTTTTTAATTTAAGAATGTCCTCAGTTCACAAATTGCAAAGGTAAAATATTTAAACCTGACTTTTCAGAGCTTCCTTATGATAGATAATTTCTAATGCTATAGCTTCCCTTTTTAATTTTCTTACATGAAGTTAAGAACATTAATTTTCTGAAGATCATTAAAGGTGCATTGTGAAGTTGTACTGAACCTAAGATCTCTGACAACAATTCTAAGTCAGCACGTGGTTGCTGAATGCTTTTGCATATAGCCTGTGGTTCTGTGATTGGCCAGAGTTTGAGGTCTACTCATGTGGCCTCTCCTCATCACTATACCCTGTCTATATAACCCATGTTTGTATAAGAAAAATTTTGCTTTTTATGTGTTTAATCCAGAGATGCCTCATGATTAACTTCTGTCCCACTTCACTAAGTCACACTCAAAAGATTTATTTTTATCATTTTTAATTATGTGTATTGTGTGGGGAAGTATATGCATACCCACATTCTGTCAGAGGGCAGAGGTACTGGGATCCCTCTAGAGCTCAAGTCAGAGGCACTTGAGGGCTGACTGCTATGGGTCCTAATATTCAACCTCCAGTCCTCTGCAAGGGGCGTGTGTGCTTTATCCATGAGCCATTATTTACTTCAGCTCCCACACACTCTGTTTTTACAGTTCCTCCTCTCTTCGATCCACTTTTTTACTTCTTTTGTTGAAACTTTGTCTAGCTTGACTAAAGCCATATTAGGGAAAACTGTGGCCTTACACTGTTAAGAGAGTGGTGTCACATGCTGGCAGGTGTTATTCAAAATTTAAGTTATTAACTAAAATACTATTTTAGAAGACTTTGGTACTATTTGGAAGATTAAATTTTATATTTTCAACAGTTGCAATGTAATATAATATGTTACTAAACTGCTAGGAAAATAGAGTTTTCAGATTATTTACTTTCAGTCTATATGCAAATACAGATAGTTTTACTTCTTGCTGTTCCAATAAACTGTAGCCATTCAAGACGAAGTATAATCAGCACCTTTAAAGGATTTGTAGATGTCATTTTCAAATCTGTATTTGTGGCAGAGAATGAAGTCTTCAAATGTACATATGGATGAGATAACTTGGAAATGTGTTGGACTAAACTTTCACAACTTCAGAAAAATAATACTTACTCAGACTGTCCTCCTGCTTAGATAAGGGGAAAAGTGATTTCTGCTGTTAGATACAGCGTTAATGTGCAGCCACAGAGGGGAAACTACTTTCACAGTGCTCCCTGAAAGCAAAAATGAAAGAAAATCTGGATGTGTGATAAAACAGGAATTGTCTCTGAAAGGCAGAAGTTCCAAACACAAAATTCTCTTTAGATATTCAATCTGAGAAGTATGAATATTTCATTTGTTGCTGTTGTTAAGCATTTAGCTTGTATCCATTTAAATCTGATCTGTCATTTTAGAAGGATGTATACTGTATACATATTTGAGATCACAGTATCATCTGTAAAATGAATACCACAGGCAGAAAACTAATTCTTTGAATTTATCTTTCTCTAGCAAAATGAGAAGATTAAGCAGTTGTCATTTTAGAGAGATAGGAAAATGCACAAGACAATTTCTATATCATTTAAAAGAGTTTTTTTCTGAGTAGAACATTCTATCTATCTATCTATCTATCTATCTATCTATCTATCTATCTACCTATCATCTATCTATCTATCTATCTATCTATCTATCTATCTATCTACCTATCATCTATCTATCTATCTATCTATCTATCTATCTATCTATCTATCGCATTGTATATATATTTATTAATAGGAAAAACAACAATATCAATTAACTAGACCCCCTACAGCTCCCAGGGACTAAACCACTAACCAAAGAGTACACATGGAATAACGCATGGCTCCAACCACATATGTAGCAGAAGATGGCCTTTTTGGGCATCATTTGGAGGAGAGGCCCTTGGTCCTGTGAAGGCTGGACACCCCAGTGTAGGGGCATGTCAGGGCAGGGAGGTAGAAGTGGATGAGTGGACGAGGGAGCACCCTCAGAGAAGCAGGGGGAGGGTGGTGGGATAGATGTTTTTTTCCTGAGGGAAAACTAGGAAAGGGGATAACATTTGAAATGTAAATAAATAAAATATCTAATAAAAATTGTATTTCAATTCTTTTTTTACAGTCCAGTGGTTATCCCCCTTCTCTTCTGCAGATTGTTTCTCATCCCATTCTTCCTTCCCCTTCTCCAAGAGGATGTCCACACCCTCTTTACCCCCCAGTCCATCAGACCTTCCCACTCCTTGGGGCCTCAGTCTCTTGAGGGATAAGTGCCTCTTCTCTCACCGATGCCACACTAAGTAGTCCTCTGCTGTATATGTGTCAAGGGCTTCAAATCAGCTGGTGTATACCTGCTTGATGGCTTAGTGCCTGAGAGATCTCTGGGGTCCAGGTTAGTTGACACTGCTGGTCTTCCTATGGGGTCAGTCTCTTCCTCAGCTTCTACAAAGCTTTTCCCTTATTCAACCACAGGAGTCCTAGGCTCTGTCCATTGGTTGGGTATAAGTATCTGCATATGGCTCTTTCAGCAGCTTATTTGGGCCTCTCAGAGGGCAGGCATGCTAGGCTCCTCTCCGTAAGCACGCAGTAGCCTTAGTAATAGTATCAGGCCTCGGTGCCTCCCTTTTGAGCTGGATCTCAATTTGAGCCAGTCACTAAAATTTCTTTCCTTCAGTCTCTTCTCCTTTTTTGTCCCTACAGTTCTATTAGACAATTCTGGGTCAGTGTTTTTGATTGTGGGATGGCAATCCCATCCCTCCACTTGATGCCTGTTTTTCTTTTGAAGATAGACTCTACATGTTCTCTCTCCCCACTGTGTAGGGCATTTCCTCTAAGGTCTCTTTTTTGAATCCTGTGTATCTCTCACCTCCCAGGTCTCTGGTATATTCTAGAGGGGCCCCCTTCCGAGGTTGTATGTTTTTATCCTTTCTGCTGGCCCTCAGGGCTTTACTCCTGTTTCCCCAATACCTGATCATGTTACCTTCTTCCCCTCCCTGTTCCCTCTTCCATGCAGATCCTTCCCTCCTTCTGCCCCTGTGATTGGTTTCTTCTCCCTCCCAAGTGGGATTGAGGTATCCTTATTTGGGTCCTTAAGCTTGTTAACCTTGTTGAGTTCTGAGGATTGTATCCTGGGTATTCTGTATATTTTTGGCTAATATCCATTTGGGGTCTGAGTTACCTCACTCAGGATGATATTTTCTAGTTCCATATATTTGCCTACAAAACTGATGATGTCCAGTTCTTAAAAGTTGAGTAGTATTCCATTGTGTAAATGAACCAGTTTTCTGTATCCATTCTTCTGTTGTGGGACATCTGGTTGTTTCCAGCTTATGGCTATCACAAATTAGACAGCTGTGAACCTAGAAGAACACATGTCCCTGTGGCATGGTGGGACATCTTTTGGGTATATGCCCAAGAGTGGTATAACTTGATCGTTAAGTAACTTTATTTCCAATTTTCTGAAGAACCTCCAGATTGATTTCGAGAGTGGTTGTACCAGTTTGCAGTCCCACCAGCAGTGGAGGAGTGTTCCTCTTTCTCCACATCCTTGTCAACATCTGCTGTCATTTGAGTTAAAAGAGATAATTTCTAACTACTATGAGGAATGGATATGAATATTATGTGTTTCTAAATGGTTCAATTTACATTAAGGTTCTAATTAATATTTAGACCCTGAAAGATTTCCCCCTCTTCATTCTGAGGTATGACTTCTTTGACCTTTTCCTATTAGTCATATGAGATATATAAATTCATGCCAAAGAAGAAGAAAAATGACAAAACTGTTTAGAGAATCAATGAGAATTCATGTAGTACCAGGTAATACATGTTTGACCAGGTAACATAAATGAATGCTGGGAGGATCTTCTCTCTCCCTTTAGCAGTGCACAGTGGTTTCTGTCCTGCTCTCTCAGCTATCTAGTCTATCATGGATACATATTTAATGCAGGTAAGTAAATATTTATGAATCCTTTGCACCAACACCAGAGTGAGGTCTAGAATGTATTATATTTAAGGGGAAGTTCCCTCTTTACTAAGTTGGAAGAAGCTCCTAAGCCTGGATGCCAGTCGTTAAGATAAATATCTTTGTGATCCTTTATGGAAATAATGACCACTTACTTGAGGATTTGAGACTTTTTGAACAACCTATTTCTTATCACACCTTCAAAGGATTTAAAAAATATATGCAGGATCTCTCTCCTCAATCTTGAAGTAACATCATTTTACTCATTACCTTAATTCATCCTTTTGAGCTACTTCTTATTTGCATAAATATTTAGAAACTTGTTTGTTCATCTGTAGGCTAAATTGAATAAAAAGAATATTAATGACTACTAAAAATAATGTATAATTCTGGCCTTAGTTATTCATGAATGTCCTTTGGATAGCTTGCATTTATAAGCAGGTATAGTGTATGCTCTGAAATAAGTGTAATGCTACGAGGAAGCCAGTGCTCTAAGGTGTTTCAAAAGAAAATGAAATTATGTACCTACTAATTAGTACTTAATTTCCACTCTCCTATTCACCTTGCCCCCAGGAATCAATGCAAAGTATTACCTCAGAAAAAAAATGTATACTTAAATTTTGAGTAAATGAGATTTTGTTTGTCAAGAAACCTCTGAATAATTTTTGACTCTGGGTACTTCATCTGTTTCTAGGTATTGAAACCCAGACAGCTTCCTGTGTCTTCTTTCAGAAGTCAGTTTCCTCTCCTGTGTGGTGGAGGAGGTGATAAGAGAGTTCATTCTAGCAACTGTTCTCTGCATGGGTGCACAACACTTTCAGTACTGGCAATATTTTTTCACTGTGATTATGGCAGTCTTGGTTTAAAATCTACAAAACTTATTTTCTTATACATTTCTGAGGTGAAATAAATCCTTAAAAATGTGATAAATAGGACTTTTCCCCCTTAGGTTCCATAAAGAGATCTAAGTATTGGACTTCTTTAAGATCTAAGTGTTGATAACGAGTATATACATTGCACTTTGCTTTATGGTATAAACTAAAACTGAATGCCTTATTAAGTTTTCTGCTGCAGGAATAAGTGCTGGATTTATCACGTGAAAATTGTAAGAACTGTTAGGAATGCTTCAAAACCACAGAGGAAGGGAGTGTTTTTCTCCTGAGGAAAAGGTTGGTGAGACCATTTTTATTGGTAGTCTGGAGTTATGAAGTATATGACATGGAATGTATTAGTGAGCCTTGGTGAGCTGAAACCCACTGAGTTTGCTGTGGACTTTTCAGAAGCAGCATAGGGGTGTCAGCAGCTCCTGTGGTGTCATTTCTTCTGACAGCCAAATTGGAGAAAACCAATAAAAGATGCAATAAAGAACCAGGTTGTACTTCCTGCTGATTTTTCTGGGGAGAAAAAGATCTAAGTATCAGATCACACCAAGATCTCAGTGTTGGACTTCTCTATGATCTAAGACTTGGACATCTCTGAGATCCCAGTGTTGGACTCTCTAAGGTCCCAGTGTAAGACCTATCTAAGGTCCGTCCCGTTGTTGGATCTTTCTAATGTCTCAGTGTTGGACCTGTCTAAGGCCCCATTGTTGGATTCACTAAGGCCTCAATGTTGGAACTCCCTATGATTTAAGTCTTGGACCTCTCTGAGGTCTCAGTGTTGGACTCTTTAAGGTCTCAGTGTTGGACCTCTCTAAGGTCTCAATGTTGGATGATTGAAGTTCTCACAAATTCTACTTTACTGTGATTCTTGCTTTCCTCTCAGTGCACTATCATCTTCAGTTCTCTTAGTGATAATTTCCAACCATGAAAGTGTTGGAAATATTCTTGCTCCCTATGTCTATTCTTTCTTTTTACATTTATCAGTATGAGGTCTTCAGCTCTGGACTGCTTCTAAGATCCTTAGGTTGTGCAATGGCTTGGCTGAGTATGAGATGATACTGTTGCCTCTGGCTTTTCACTCTGTTCCAAGGTGGATTCATTTTCTTTTGTCTAATTGGACTAATGGAAACTGTAAATGTACTTATTACTTATCAACAACATGCTGATGGCAAACATTTGCAAAAGCAAATATTTATTTTCAGTACCATGAAACCCAAACCCATGTTGAGAAATTGTATATCTCTAATGAGCAAATTCTATTTCTCTTATCATGTAATCAGCTTTTTTGGGTTATAAATTATACCCAACTTAGTGGCTTGAAATAGCTTATGATGCTGTGTGATGATAATTTGGGCTAAAATTATCTGGTGATTTTTTTTTCATGGTTCAGGTCCCATGCTTGCTGTCAGTTGGTATTTTAAGTGAGGCACAGATCATCATGGTTTTATTCACATGTCTTTGTTATTGTTAACTGGGTGATAGGACTGGGTTACCAGTTCTCATCACCAAGAACACTATTGTTATCATCTAACATATGATTACATGATTGTTCACATTTCTCAGCAAGCCAGCTGCTATTTGACTCATTCTTTTTTCAGTTCATCTACCTGGCAGCTGGCAGTTCTCAGAACAACTAGAAAGCAAGCAAGGCTTAAAGCGCAAAATATTTTCTATTCTCTCCCTATGCCATATTAGCTCTTCCTGCGTCATAATACTCTTTTATCGTGAGATGCACATCACCAACTCAGTTTTAATGGGTGGAGAAATATATTCTTCTAATGGATAAAATGATCTAAATGTGGGATTTTAAACCTGTGTGTCATGACTCATTGGGGCAGGGGTCGAATGACACTTCCACAAGGATTGCATATCAGATATCTTACATATGAGATATTCAAATTATAATTCATAACAGTAGCAAAACTGACAGTTATGAAATATCGATCAAAATAATCTTATGATTGGGATCATCACAACCTGAGGAACTGTATTAAGGAGTCTCAGCTATAAGAAGGTTGAGAGTCACTGCTCTAAATGATCTACAAAGTTATGAGACAAAGCTGTGGATGTAGAGAGGATGTGTGGAGGCTTATATTTTTCAAAACCTACTTTATTAAGTGTACTTAATTGCTTTAACTTCTCTTCTAGCTCACACCCATCAAGGTAGTTGAAAGGAAAGGTTAATAGGGCAAAGGAGGATGTGGACTTGTTCAGAAATAGTTCTTTGTATTGAATCCAATCTGTGTTGTCAGGATATTAGCAGTTCAGTTCACATGAATCAGTAGTAGTAGCTTGCAAATATCATTCCTAAATCAGCAACTGTAGTTCAATCTAGAAGCAAATGTGAGTCTCTGACAATTGGTCCAAGACCACAGAAGCTGTAAGAAGCTATCAGAACCCCACCAGAAGTTTTTGGTGCACTTTCTCTCCATGAAAACATGACAAATGCTGACCAACAAAGAGTGGCAAGGTGAACCAATACTAAACAGCACTATCCCCTCTCCATTTGTCAGGTTATACTTCTACCCTTTCCAAACATCACTTGTCCTCTCAAGCATCAGTTCTAGTCAAATATTACATGCCCTTTTCTAAGCTGCTTCCAGAAAAACATCATGTGTCTGTTCTCACATGTCCCAGGTGTCTGCTTCTGTAAAAACATCCTCTCATAAGACAGTTTTCAGAAAAACATCACATAATACAATAAAAATAAAAGAAATTTCAACTTTAGGGATGAGTTTGTGATCATTAAAAATTTTAGGAAGATCTAGGGTTGTGAAAAATAGAAAATCAACCCCCACCTCATCCCCACACACTGAGAGTTTACAAGAATAAGAGAATGAATACATTAGCCTTTAATGGCTAATCTTTTCTCTAGTTCTGGGGGAAACCCAAATGGAGAGTTTGTTACTTTCCAGAATTTTCCATTTGACAAAGGAGAGGAAATGAACATTAAGTTCATTAGAACAGAAGAATGGCAAACTTTCTCCCAGCCGCTTATACTTACAGAGCAAAAGCAGTAAAGATTTTCAGACCAAGCAAGTAGTCTTATGGTGGCAGGCTTTACATTTGTGAAGGCCATGTTCATTATCACCTAGTTAACACAGAGTTGAAGTTTTTTAGTCAAAAAGAGTAACCCACTTTGTTAGTGGTTTCCTTCCTTTGTTTAAAAAGTATTTAGGTAGACCATAGTCTTATTTCTAGAACCAACAACATCAGTTACAAAGAGAGTTCTACAGTTTGAGATTCCTAGAGTGGTTGATTAAGAAGTTCCCTCCTAAAATTATTATTATTATTATTATTATTATTATTATTATTATTTGTAGATCAATTGCAGCTCCTGGCATTCATGGGAAAAATGTGATCTGCCAGCACTAGGCAAGGAATAGGCATGTTTTTAATTTTTTTTCTTAAATATTTTCTTTATTTATATTACAAATGTTATCCACTTTCCTTCCCCTCCAAAAATCCCCTGTCTCAGCCACCCTCACCATGCTCACCACCCACCAACCCCTGCTTTACTATCCTGGCATTCTCTTACACTGGAGCATCCAGCCTTCACAGGACCAAGGGCCTCTTTTCCCATTCATGTCCAACAAGGCCATCCTCTGCTATATATTCGGCTGGAGTCATGGTTCCTTTTTGGTTGGTGGTTTAGTCCCTGGGAGCTCTAGGGCTACTGGTTGGTTCATATTGTTGCTCCTCCAGTGGGGCTCCAAACCCCTTCAGCTCTTTAGGTCTTTTTTCTAGCTCTTTTGTTAGGGACCCACTGCTCAGTTCAATGGTTGGCTGAGAATATCCTCCTCCATATTTGTCAGGCACCGGCAGAGCCTCTCAGGAGACAGCTATATCAGGCTCCTGTCATCCAGCACTAGTTGGCATCTATAATAGTGTCTGAGTTTGGTAACTATATATATGAGATGGATCCCCAGGTGGGGCAGTCTCTGGATGGCCTTTCCTTCAGTCTCTGCTAAATACATGTCTAGAGCATGAGGATCAGAGAAGGAAAGCACATAGATTAAAAAGAATACTTTTGAGATCCTGGAACTCAGTTCTTAGAAGTGTCTATGAGGGTTAATAGAAGAATAGAGTGGATTTGCAATACCAGGGGTATTGCATCACAGGAGCTACCGAGGAGTTCTGAGAAAGGAGACAATTTACTTCTTATTTCTGCCTATGTGTTGCCATGTTATCAAATTGAGCACACACATTTCCCTTGCATTTGGCATTTAGTTTTTATCTTTGAAAAAGAGTTTGTGGTCTGGAGAGACGGCTCAGTGGTTAAGAGCACTGATTGCTCTTCTGAAGGTCCTGAGTTCAAATCCCAGCAACCACATGGTGGCTCACAACCATCCGTAAGGAGATCCGATGCCCTCTTCTGGTGTGTCTGAAGACAGCTACAGTGTACTTATATAATAATAATATATAAATCTTTTTTAAAAAAGAAAAAGAGTTTGTAACAAATACAGGAGTAAAAAATATGTTGCCAAAATGTGACAAAATATGTAATAATCACTAATGGAATAACACTTTTTAAAATTAAGTTTTTATAAGGAAATTAGGATTTACTACATTTTGAATTTATTCTGAAATAGAAAAGCATGTAGAAAAATCTATGAGATATACCATAATGATAGACTATGCAAATATGTCAAGGAGAGCTAGAATCTGCCCTTTATGTATTTGTTCATTTATCATTCATTATTTTATTAAAAGCGTAGACTGTTTTTGCCTGAGGATGCTGATTTATATGTGAATATATTATATAGCATGTTATTATATAATAATTATTTAATATAATATATTTCATCATGTAATATATTATATAATCTCTCTCAAATGAGACTGTATCCAGTACTTCTGCAGTTTATAATTTGCCAGTGTCCACACAAATAAACTTGATATCCAATCAAATAGATGGCTAACAAATCAGTCAGGTTTAAAGGTGACATCGAAACTAGTAAAGGGATAGAAACTAACATGTTTTATGGACAATTCAGTCAGAAGGGTCATTCCTGTGGGTACATCTAGACCACCTGTGTGTGGATCAAATAACAACCAGCTCTCTGAAGAAAGAGTTTACAGAAGACATGGGATTTCTTGATTTCTTTCTGTGAAAGATAGAGGAAGGTTTGGTTCTACCAGACACTCTGGGGTCTTTACTCTCTGATATTGTTCAAAGCAGCATTTCATCTCACCCTTAAACTTTTTAGTGTCTACTTAGCAGCAGTAGGTTGAAAATGGGTAAATAATGGTCCAGTTGGTAAATACACAGGGTTATGTATAAAACTAATACTGTGGTACTGTTTCTTCCTTCTGCAATCAGCTACATACAACTGCAGGTCTCAGTGACCTGGCTTTCTATCTGAGACACTGTAAGTAACCAAGGACTCTTTTTACAGAAAACTGCTCAGACCACCCTGCCACTGAGGAATTTGATGTTTCAGGATTTGGTTTCCTTATACATCTGTAGGCAGCTACTGCTGCTTCTCAGCTAAATTAGTTCCTGCATTTTTTTAAAAAGGCGGGGGGAGTGGCAAACCACCCCCACAGAAGACTTTATTTGTTTTTTAAATATGGGTTTGCTACGATCCTGTTGTGGTTATTATCGGAGACAATCTTAGCATGTCGAGCTGTGTGTTTTCTAGAGGAAGTGCTTAAAGACAAATTCTGCAAGATGTTGAAGGTTACATTTTTAGCCCTACTCATTGTTGAGCCCTACTCATTGTTGTTAAAGGTCAGCGTTGGGTTTTGTGATTAACTTTGAGAAGATTCTTGGTGAATCTGAGGTATAGTAATTAATAAGAGAATATCATACAATGCATGTATGTCCACACTTCCTTATTCCTACAACTTGCTATCCAATCACCACTGGAATTTTCACTTTATTTCTCTCCCAACAGAATTCGTTTTTGAAACCACTCCAAGTGCTTTCCTAATTATTAGTGGGTACCAACAACAGCACAATGTCACCATGGTAAAAGAAGACTGGGGAGTAGCCTTCTGCTCTTCCTAAAATGATAGGTTGTGTGGCTTACTTATACTTTCATATATGCAAAATTCCTCAGTAAAAGAAGTACTAGTATGTTTCGGCCATGCATGATTGAAGTCAACCTATTCCTTGATGCTATGATACTATAATTTGAAATTGCATACTGTTATAAAAAGTCTAAAAAGGTAAACTGGTGTTTTGACCAAGAGAGTGAAATCGAATTACAATTTCATAATTTGGTTGCTTTCTTCAAACACTTTTAATTTTAGATTATTTTTGTTTGTTAGTTTCCCTTCAAAGGAACAGTTGTGTTTTGTTTTGTTTTTTATTTTTGTTTTTGTTTTTTTTTCATGTAAATAAATCAAATCCTGTTAAACAACATGGCTTCCTCAGATTCTAGAACTGGGCTAGTGTTCTGCTAAGTTGTGGAATATATTGTAGCCAAAACACTCATTTTAAGAAATGACTGATATCAATAATGCCTAAGAATGTTTATTCCAAGAGAATGAAAGAGGAAACTGATAGCCTGACATTACCAGTAAGTGATAAGCCTTTACAAAAGTCATCACAGGGCTTATCACAAATAACTACCAGAAATGCTGGTAATTGTTGGAAGAAGGCTGTTTGTTTTTGCTTAAGGAGTTAGGAAGAATTTCTCCCAATCCTACACTTAATAAACCCTTTATGGCCCAGTCAATGCACTAAGCGACTAACAAGTAATGTCTTATCAATAGGTGACTGTGGTGGGTAAGAATATGACCTACATTTCACAATTAAGGCAGTTTGAACACAAGGCAATTGACTTTCTTGTCTTTGAAATAATGATTAAATACAAACAGCTCTTATCCTTTATATTTTGATTTGTTGCATAATATTAAATGTTAAAATGTGTACTTTGGTAGAGAGCAAGTTCATGGTCACTAGCTACTGTCAGGTTTCAGCTACTTGTTCTGTAATTTCACTGGTGCTCTGCAGAACTCTGCTCTAGTACCTAAGAATGCTTATTCATTCGACAGTCTATAAAATTACTGTGCTGGTTTGTACAGTAGCTTCAATTTGTTTTACTATTAATGGCCTGTGATCTGACCTTCCTGAGCTGCAAAGCTGAGAAAGCACATTTGTACCTGTTTTCAATTTCTTTTAAAAGAGTGTTCCAATTGTAAAATGGTCTTTAACAACTCAACCACATGGCATTTTTCCAAGAAGTTTTAACAGACATTATTTTTTAAAAAGAGAACAGAAAGTGCTGATGAGGGCTCTGTGCCTCGGAGGACATGGCTGGCAAACACTTGGAAAAAAATAAATGAGTGATGTTTATGTTAGGAAGCAGGAGAAAGGGCCTTAGGCTGCTTCTGCTTCACTTACTGTCTAGTGTCGGGCTTGTGTGCTACCATCTACCTCAAAGACAGGCTTCCTCTCCTCCTTGACATCCTGTGCAGCTGTTTGCTCCACGCCTCTTCAGTGGCTCAGCATTCTGGCTACAGCTGACTTCACACCACCACCCCCAACAC
This sequence comes from Mus minutoides, assembly GCA_902729485.2. Lineage (NCBI taxonomy): Eukaryota > Metazoa > Chordata > Mammalia > Rodentia > Muridae > Mus > Mus minutoides. Next base: position 416,126 of record LR750477.1, read on the forward strand.
ACACATAATACACACCCCATAATTAAAGATTCAGCATCCTGCTTTCTCTTTGTGACATTTTAACCCACTGCCCTCACTTCCTGTTATTTCTTTATTTTTCAATTCTGTCAGTGATAAAAAATATACCACTTAGCTTATTAGTTTCTGTATTTAATTAATATTTAATTTTATTTATCTTTGTATATTATTTTGGTTAAATTACATACCTCCCATATCAAAGATAATATTTCTTATTTAATGGCTGTAAAAGTTAGACTTGGGTGTCAATAATCACTGCTTTGAATTATAGCCAATAAAAAAAGTATTTCAGCTTTTCCATTTTTTGGTGTTTCCGTGGTTTCCCAGAAGTGTTCTCCAGACCTCCCTGTGGAAGGGATTACTGGAGTCCTGTTTGATGTTTTCTTGTTGAGATGTAGCTTCTTATCTCAGGTCTCATCCTGCCTCCCTCCAAGAATGGATTGGGCAGAAGGGTGAATAATGAGAAACAACTTTTATTTGTGAAGAGAGCAGAATGATTCACAGGATGAAGTGTAAACTCTAAGACCCTTAGTGGTAGCAGAATGCCAACCAAAAGACAGGGAGTAAGTGAGAAGCACTCTGGGCCCACTTGAAGGTGACTGTAATCAAGTATCACAGTTTTCAAAATTCCTTAAGATGTTAAGAAGCACAGAAAGTCACCAAAGACAGCAGCGGCTGTGACTCCTCTCAAAGGCTGGAACAACCCTCCCCGCCCCCCACTTGCAGCTTAAACAGCTTATCTAAGGCCAAGACAGGAAATGTGGGTCTTGAAATAGGAAACTGGATGCTGAAGTGACTTCACCAACAAGGGGTAGCTTTGCTGTGGGTCTCCAGGGGGTCTCAATAGCTTCTGCTTTCTGTTAAGTGTCTGGGAGCTAGTTCCCATCCTCAGTCTAAGTCAGGAGCTGGCTGAGATGACTGAGGACCAGGTCATCTCTAATTCAGTAGATCTGAGGGCACACAATTGGGATGAAAATCAAGACAAACCAAGAAAGAGGTGTCAAACCTGGGAAGGGAAAGAGAAAGCCCTTCAAAGCCGGAGAGTGTTCTCAGTCAGGTCCTCTGTTCTAATCCCCTTTGTCCATACCTGGAGATGCAGTCTATGGTGTGTGGTGGTTTAAGTTTGGGTTTTGATTGTGGGGCCTGTCTTGCTTCCTGGCTCCAGGGATGTATATCTTTGCCTGGTATATCTTTGTGTATATATTTGCCTGGCATCATCCAATTCTGCTTTGGACTGTGAAGATCGGGCTTCTTTCATTACTGCTGCAAAGATTGATGATCCTGCTGACTTTGTCCCCACATTTCCAGAGCTTTAATGGCTGAAAGTTTAGATCACTATTGGGAACAACAGCTTTGCTGTTGCCACAGGTTAGGTTGTGGTAGGGCCCCTCTTGCTCCTGTCATTATGGTCCCATGTCTAGTCTGTCAAGACTCTCTTTTATCCATGTTTTGTAAGTTCACTCTCTCTTTTCCTTTTCTAGTTTCCATTATTGGTCAGATCCTTATTTCAACAAACCTGAATTGTGCATTTGCACTTCTGTTTAATATGTGTGAGTTATCTTTCCCCACACCCGACCAGCATAGCTTCCTCAAATCTCCTATCCTGGTACCATAAAAACTATAATGATCCCTGTGATCATCAGGTCCAAGCTGCTTGGCCATGCAACAGACCTGGGACTGCCTGAGCTATACATGGCCATCTCACAATGCTGTTTCCATTGTTCATATACATTTCCATTAATTTTTACTTAACACCTATCTCAAACTTATGATTATCTCTCTTTCTTGGCTTAACGCAATTTGGGGATTTGAGACTGATTTAGTTGCCAGCCTTTTCCTTGTACTTTAACTAGACTTCCCTGTGCCCTTCCCGAAACATCTGGACAGTAAGTGACAACTGATTATCTTTTACAAGTGTATATAGGATAACCATGTATTTTCTAACCTAACTCTTAATTATTTCAGATATTTGTAATTTTGCTTTTGCCTCCATCAGCATGTAGAGGGCAATAACCTTATTGTTCAGATCAGATGTAACATATATGTGTGTGTGTGTGTGTGTGTGTGTGTGTGTATAATTGGTCTTCTAAAACTACTTTGTTTCTCATAATTTTCTCATCATAGTCTTGCTTACCATCAAAGCCTTCTGCATTTGGTAACAAGAAAGAAAAATACTCGGCCTCCAAATGCTTAGGTTGACATTTAATAAGTGAGGAGGAAATTCTGGACAAAATACTAAGTCTTTAATTCTTCCCCAGTTTCTGTCAAAAATTATATTGCTAATAGTGACCCATAGATTTATTTGTATATAAGAAAATACCTCATCTGGTTAAATAAATGCTACCTTAAAGAAGAGCATCAGTAAGTCATAGTTTCAGTGTTTGCTGAATCTCAAATCCCAAAAGCCCATCCTTGAGTTTCTGGAGCATGACTTTGAAAAATTAAAGTTCATCAAAGTGGGATAAAAGGATAGAGCTCTACTTGAGATTCCTTCTTGACCATCTATGCAGCATATTATCACCACTGGGGGCACTGGCCTTGTGGCTATGTTTCCTGATTTTTGGAATGCCTCTGGGATGGGTGTGGTGTGACTTTGCTCATTTCCTTTTGTTACCCCCAGAAGTCCTAATGTGTTTGTTTTATCTAAGATCTCTGCTACCTTGCTAAGCCTGGCTTCCTGTTCACAGCTGCCTTCTTGTCTCCATGGACTCAGCTCAACTGGAAGAAAGTCAGTGGAGAGTCTCAAAGTCTACTGAGGTTTTAACAACTTCCTCCAGCATTTCACTTATTCTTCAATGCTGACATCAGCCAGACCACAGAAGCATGTATTATGACTTCAAGTATTATTAAAGGTCAGTGTTTTGCATATATAAAAATACTCAGTTTTGGTTGACTTTCATAGTCACTCTTCTTCTTTATTCTTATAAGGATTTTGAAGAGATTTCTTTCCTATCTAAGTATAACATTTCTTACAAGTGAACTTTAAAAAAAAGTGTTTTAATTATATGTGTGTGTGTGTGTGTGTGTGTGTGTGTGTGTGTGTATACACGTGGGAATGCACTTATAAGTTCTGGTGTCCACAGAAGGTAGAGGCACAGAATTTTCCTGGAATGAATTATAGCTATGGATAGTGGGAACTGAACTTAGGTCCTCTGCAAGAGGTATATGAGCTCTTAAACCTTGAACCATTTCTTCAGTCCTAAGAAATAGTTTTAGAAGTAGTGGTATCTGATGGAGCATCATTGTGCTGAAAATAATTTGTGTGAGGGAGTGTGTATGTATGTGTGTGTGTGTATGTGTGAGTGTGCATGTGTGTGTGTATTAGTTTCTTTCATACAATTAGATCTCTGAAACATCACACATAACTTGCAGATACATTGGGCCAGCTTTAGGCCATTAGTCAGTGAGCCAATCCATTCCCGAAAAGTGTGTACAATGAGAAAGCAAGACGCACACTTCATTTCATATATACAGATACTGCCATACCGCCATCAACCTGAGAATTGCTTGCATAGCTTGGTTTCAAGAAAATTACATGAGTTCTGTTGCTGCAACTTATAGTACACTAACAGTTTAATGTCAAATTGGTTTACTCATTATGTACAACACTGTTTCATCTGAATCAAATCTCTGTTAGCATCATAAGTCTTAGTCTAATTTCCTGCTTTCTTTCCAAGAGAAGAACTGCACCTTAAAGCTCTGGAACTCCAGCTGTTGTTCCAAAAACATATTTTTATCTTTGGAGATGGGCTCTTATATTGCTTTTATGGAAGAGCAGAGAACATACATTTTTCCTTTTGTATCACCAATGACTACTTAACTGTAGAAAATAATGCTGTTTTTATGACATAAACATCTCTAGCTCTAAAGGTTATTGTAGATGTCTGTCCTCCCAAGAAGTAAACAGATTGTAACAGTCACTGTTTTTGTTGATCTTGTTTGTTTGTTCTGATTTTGTTTTTGTTTTCTATTTTAAAGCATTTAGGCCAGAAAATGAATGAGGGAAAAAATACTCAGTATAATCTTAGACAAACATAATGATATAACACATGGACATTTTAATATGGAATATATGCAAATATTTGTTTGTAGGTATGTGTATGCATACACGTAATATAAATCTATAAATTTATATGAATGCAAATATTTATATAATTAAATTATTATAAATATGTCTTAGTTACTGCTGTGAAGGGACACCATGATCAAGTCAACTTTTATAAAAGAAAGCATTTAACTGGGACCTTGCTTACAGTTTTAGAAGTTTAGTCCACTAGCATCACGTTGGGGGAGCATGGTGGCACACATGGCACTGGAGCAGTAGCTAAGAGCTACATCCTGATCTGTAGGCTGCAGGATGAAAGAGCACACCAGGTCTGGTGTGGGTTTTTGCAACTGTAAAGCCTACTCCCAGTGACACATCCTCCAACAAAGTCACACCTCCTAATCCTTATAATCATTTTGAAAAGCTCCACTCCCTGGTGACTAAGGGTTCTAATACATGAGCTTATGCACCCATTCTCATTCAAACTACCACAATGTATTGTATATCAATATTATATGTGCTGCATTATTTCATATAAATATGCACAAATTGTGACTGCAAGATATACAAATTGGTTCGTATAATATAAAGGGAAAAAGTGTACCAATCAAGATACTTTATTACCAGCCTTCCTCAAATATATTTGAGCAATTACAATTATCATTATTTTCTTATGATTAATAACCACACAATATTTTCCCAACTTGTCAATTCATTTGTATGTGAGTGTGTGGTTGTGTGTATGCATACCGATGACAGCCAGAACATGAGTGCTGAAGTCAGAGGACAACTTGTAAGAGTTGATTCTTTCCTTCTACACATGGATCCAGGAGATCAAAACAATTGAGGTTGCCAAGCTTAGCATCAAGTGCTTTTATTCCACAGTAAAAATTTTGACATTAAAAATCTCATCTTTTTAAATGAACACTTTGTTCTTACATTCACTAGGTACTGACCAGGTGGGTTTAAGAGTAAGATGAAGGTCAATGCTAAGTCAAATGATATCACAGTTCTCAAACAAGGATATGGAAATTAAATTGTTTAATGCTGCAGCCAAAAGTAAAATTTTATCTCAAAGTCATTCCTTACCTACTGAGGTGCTGGAGGGTTCACATGGAGCATACCAAACATCTCCATATTTTCCATGTAAGGAAAACACCTCTATCTCCTTGCCTTTTCATAATTAATATCAATCAGGGTGTGGATGGATAGTTAGATTTCCCAGTACAATTTGAAGACTTTAAGGTGATCTTCTAATGTTAGACAATTTAAAGTGTTCTTAAAATGTGCATTTAGGGCTGGCGAGATGGCTCAGTGGTTAAGAGCGCCGACTGCTCTTCCGAAGGTCCCGAGTTCAAATCCCAGCAACCACATGGTGGCTCACAAGCATCCGTAATGAAATCTGATGCCCTCTTCTGGAGTGTCTGAAAACAGCTATTGTGTACTTACATATAATAAATAAATAAAATCTTTTAAAAAATGTGTATTTAATCTAATGAGCTTTAGATATCACTACTGATGTTTGCTTCTAGTTTCAGGTCAGAACTTGTCAATGAAAAAATTTGCCAAATAGCATAATGAGATCTGATGGCTGAATCATGGAAGAATATTTAATAATAAACCTAAGTATGTTTGCAATAACTTCTTGAGATCAGTTGCCTTAGAAATAATGATGATCCATGTATTTCTCAAAGTTAAAAGAGTGACAAGAAAAATATTAAACATGATGTATACTCAGCTACAGAGATAAAAACAGTCAATTCAGTCCCATGGTTAAGGACACATTTTAGACCTTAGTGGTAGAGATAAACTAGAAACTTCTAGGGTCACAGTACACTCTTTAAAAGGGGGTAAAAGGTCTCACTTCAGGGAATTAAGGAGATGAAATGAAGTTGTATATGGAAAGTACAAGCAAGAATTACAACAGAACCCATGACTCTGAATAAATCTTTTTAGGGAACCAAGTCTCCTCACTAAAGAGATATTTCATTTTATGCCATCACTAATGCTGTTTTAGTCCCTGGCACCCCAACTCTCTAACAGTAAGCACACCATTCATTGATCTGACATTACTTAATTTTCCTGAACAAATTAGACCATTTTCAGGCATCTTTCTTGTTATCTGACAAAATGAAGAAATGGTTCAAAAGTCTGCATCTACATATGTATTAACACTATGATGTTAAGGTTCTAACAAAATTCTCAAATTTGTTTAAGCATACATCATGTTTTCTTCATTATATATTTTATAAAATCTTAGAGACAGCATTTTTCTTTAAAGTAGTGACAAAATGCCTGTCAGCCTTACAAGGTTTGTAAGCTTTAAAACTAGTTCTAAAATGTGTTACAGTGTCATGCATTAAATTATAGATTTAGAAGGTGCTCTTTATGGTTTTTCTGCACTGTAAGAAATAGATGTGCTAATGAAAGTTGTTTATTCCAGAACATTTTCCTTTAAGTTGTTTGTTGATAATTTTTTGTTGTTGTTGTTAATTTAATAGTAAGCTGGTCCACATTTTATGTGCTCTTCACACTGACTTAGAGGTTAACATTTATATCTTGCATGGGATATGTTAATTGCTGCAGTGTCTGTGAACTTTTTCATACACTTAGTCTCCTTAGGGAGGAAACATTTTAGAATTTGAAGCTTATGTTATGAACTATTTCAGAAAATATACTTCATTTATACACTTATATATGCCAGCACATTGGAACTTCAGTTGGAAGATCATATTCAAGATCTTTGGCAAACTGTTGTCTTTCAAACTGAGATGGATAGAAAAAAATTCTGAAAATCTTCATTATTACTTGTCTTAAAAAACAATAACTATTTAAGTTTTTTTTTAAATAAATTGAGTTTTAGGGGTTGAAAGATGATGGTTCAGCCAGTGAAGTGTTTGTTCTGAAAATACAAGGACATGAATTTCTTCCTGAGCACCTTTTGAAGTGCAAGATTTTTCATGTGCTTGATCCCAGTTTCAGAGAGATAAGACTAGATATCCTCAGGGCTCTCCTGCTCTGTAGTCTGTCATAACTAGAGACAGGTTACAGTGAAGCCCTGTCCCAAAAAAACAAGATAGATAGCTCCTAAGGAGAGATACCAGTGGATGGTTTCTAGTTCCACATGCATGTACATGCTTGAACATTGTGTGTGTGTGTGTGTGTGTGTGTGTGTGTGTGTGTGTGCACATGTGTATACATGTATATGTGCATGCATGTGTGCTCTATGCTATGATTTATTTTTCTATTCATTTGCAGGCAAATATTTCAGGTGTTGACAAATCTTGCCTGTTATGAATAATTATACACTGTACAGAATGGTAACTTGAGGTTTGTAACTTGGAGTTTGTAAAGAGAGAATATATTAAGTGTTGTTACCATATAACATATACAGATACAGGCACAGGCAACCATATGAAAACCATGAACATTTTAGACAGCTTAACTTTAGTTATCAGCTTACACTATTCATATATATCAAAATATTATGCTAGGTATGTTTAAAATGTATGCTTTTTATTTAGAAAATTCCAAAGAAAAATGATATATCTCTCTTATATTTAAGTATCTACAAAATACTCCTCCTTTTTTATAGTTACATATTAATCCATTGCATAGAAGTTCTATAATTTTCTATCTAAATGATAATTTAAAAATTATAGTGTTTCAAGTTATAAACTATACTACAGTGAGCAATATTGTTTATCACAAAAATTAGCATAAATATTCAGAAGTGAAATTGCTGAGCAGAAGTTACATAAATAAACAACCCAAACTGGATTTAGGGGTCTGACATCATGATATTGTACAGTCTCCCAACAGCAACTGAGCAGTATTTCTCGTTACCTTTGCAGCAGACCGTATTCTGAGCCTTAGTTATTTTCTTAAATTACTAGGTGAGAGATTGGAGCTACTTTTTCTAAGTTTCCTCTTTCTATCTTGCGGTTATGGGTGTTTTGAACTTTATTTAAGACCTCCTTTTCTGGATATATCCTGGCAAGTGTCTATCATGCCACCATATTTTTATTCCTTTTTATCTTGTTCACATTATGGATGTTGATCTTTGATAGGTGTGGCACATTATTATATTATCATTTTTTTTTACTACTTATAGAATTAAGCATTTTCTCTTATGTTGTACTTATGTGCAAGCATTTTCTCTTTCTCTTTTCTTTCCCCTTCTGTTATTTGTTTCATGTCTTCTTCATAATAAGATTAAAGAAAGCATTTTCCTGGCTGTGTCTGGCTCCCGCTCTCACAGCCATTGCAGTACATTGAGCTCCATAGAGACAGTGCTGGGGCAAGCGCGAGCCGGACGGGCACTGGGCGACTCTGTGCCTCGCGGAGGAAAATCAACTAAACATGGGCAAAGGAGATCCTAAGAAGCCAAGAGGCAAAATGTCCTCATATGCATTCTTTGTGCAAACCTGCCGGGAGGAGCACAAGAAGAAGCACCCGGATGCTTCTGTCAACTTCTCAGAGTTCTCCAAGAAGTGCTCAGAGAGGTGNTAGGAGAGATGTGGAACAACACTGCAGCGGATGACAAGCAGCCCTATGAGAAGAAGGCTGCCAAACTGAAGGAGAAGTATGAGAAGGATATCGCTGCCTACAGAGCTAAGGGAAAACCTGATGCAGTGAAAAAGGGGGTGGTCAAGGCTGAAAAGAGCAAGAAAAAGAAGGAAGAAGAAGATGAGGAGGAGGATGAAGAGGATGAGGAAGAGAGAGAAGAGGAGGAAGACGAAGATGAAGAAGAAGAAGATGATGATGATGATGAATAAGTTGGTTCTAGCGCAGTTTTTTTTTTCTTGTCTATAAAGCATTTAACCCCCCTGTACACAACTCACTCCTTTTAAAGAAAAAAATTGAAATGTAAGGCTGTGTAAGATTTGTTTTTAAACTGTACAGTGTCTTTTTTTGTATAGTTAACACACTACCGAACGTGTCTTTAGATAGCCCTGTCCTGGTGGTATTTTCAATAGCCACTAACCTTGCCTGGTACAGTCTGGGGGTTGTAAATTGGCATGGAAATTTAAAGCAGGTTCTTGTTGGTGCACAGCACAAATTAGTTATATATGGGGACAGTAGTTTGGTTTTTGTTTTTGTTTTTTTTTTTTTTTTTTGGTTTTTTTTTTGGGTTTTTTTTTTTTTTTTTTCATCTTCAGTTGTCTCTGATGCAGCTTATACGAAGATAATTGTTCTGTTAACTGAATACCACTCTGTAATTGCAAAAAAAAATTGCGGCTGTTTTGTTGACATTCTGAATGCTTCTAAGTAAATACATTTTTTTTTTATTAGTATTGTTGTCCTTTTCATAGGTCTGGAAGTTTTCTTCTCGAGGGGAAGCTAGTCTTTTGCTTTTGCCCATTTTGGGTCACATGGATTATTAGTGTGTATCTTTCATATAGTTAGCTGGAAGAGAGCTTTTGTCCGCACACCCTGCCATTGTGGTAGGGGTAACATTTTCATCCATAGTTGAATCTCCTAAATCGTGATCAGTCGGATAAAGGATACTATATAACCTACTTGGCAAAGCAAGGAGTGATCAATACTGTCACACCGTGGGACTGTTAGGATCAAACAATCTGAACGTCTGTCCTTGAAGGACTAATAGAAAAGTATGTTCTAATCCTTACACGAGGACTCTTCTTTAACTGGCATTACTGTGTAATGGCAGTTATATTTTGCAAGTTTCCCCTACTAAAGAAGACCTGAGAATGTATCCCCAAAAGCGTGAGCTTAAAAATACAAGACTGCCGTGCTATTTGTTGACTTTAGTCCCAGCGAAGGCTATCACAAGAACGCTGGCTGTAACGCCTTTGCCCTTCTATTTAAACATAGATTGCTCAGGAAACTTGACTGTTTAAAGGTATTTTTAATTACTTGAGCCAGCTTTTAAAATTATACCACATTTAAAATGAAGGGTATATTTTACTATACTGTGGTTTGTCCCTTTATGAATCAGATACAAGGAAAGAGGATAAACTTTGCATATTAGTACCAGTTGTCCAATCCATTTGCTTTTTCTTTATAAAACCCAAACTCATTCATTAATCATGTTTAATCTGCTTAGTTTAGGGAACAATTTGGCAATTTTGTGATTTTTTTTTTTGAGATTATCATTCTCTTAAAGTGCCAGTGTTTTAAAACAGCGTTCTTGTAATTCACACGCTTTTGTGATGGAGTGCTGTTATATAATTTTTACTTGGGTACTTTACATTTGTGTTGTTAATGTAATTTGAGGAGGAATACTGAACATGAGTCCTGGATGCTACTAATAAACTAATAATTACAGGGTTTTTTTTTTTTTTAAAAAAAAAAGAAAGAAAGCATTTTCCTGATTTAAGGTTAGGAAATCCCTTTTGAAAAGACACAAAATAGAAATCCCAAAGGAAGAGAATGGTGAACTGTCACAATTTAAAACAGGCCCAAATGGCAAATTGTACATATAGGATCAGTATGACATGCAAATCTTATAATTGAACATAGCTTATATATTTTGTGTAACATGTAAATATAAACAATGATATAAGAAAAATGGTCTCATGTGAAGTGAATAATAGGCTTGTTTTTTAGAAGCTTAAAGAAAACCTTAAAATAAAATATCAAAAAAACATCATTTGAAAAAAAGGGGGCAAGGATTTAATCGGGCAAGTTCACAAGAGGAAAGTTAAAGTGACATTAAATATAAACATGGGTGAACCACACCGACCTCAAAATGCATGCTCGAATAAGGGGCCAAGTTTCTACTCAGTTTGTAAAGACCAAAAAGTTTGAAATCATCACACCAGGATGTCTAATATCCTCCTGGACACCAGTAACAGGAGCATGAGCTTTTGATTCTCTTCAGGTTGTTTCGGGGTACATAAGCCTGTCACTGCATTCCAGGTAGACATCTACATGTTGTATGACTGTGGCTTTCACTGAGAGTTCTCAGAAGAGCACTCTGCTGCTATAACACATTTATTAAATGAGCTTTCTTTCTCACTGATGTTATAGGGCGTCTTTGATATATTTGAGTCAGTTACTGAATTTAGCTGTGTGTTCATCAGCCTGTCCACGTGTTGCGGCCACACAGTTTTAATAATTAAAGTGCATAATAATGTTCCACGTGCTTAGCATTGCTACTTTTGTGAAATGACTGGGTATTCCTAGGTAGCAGCTGTTTTCTCTTGGTCATGTTTTGGTAAAGCAGAGTCAGCGGTCACCACACAGAATACTCAGTGCTGTGACAGAGGCAGACTGCTTCCTGCACATATGGCTTCCAGTGCTATTCTTCTTTGGGTCCTCTCACCTACCCACATTGCCCCTGACTGGGATGTGGTGACTAAGACTCAGACTATTGCTCCTGGAGTCTGTGATTAGGGTTTTCAGGTTTCACATGGAGTTGTCTCTCATTTTCAGAAAATTGTATTTTAGCTAGTGTATTTGATGACCACATACAATTCTCCGAAATCTGTTTCTGTGACTCTATTCATTGACTCCTTCATAATTTCTGCCTTGTCTTATTTGTACCCTCCTCCCAACAATTTAAAATTGGGAATCTATAACTTATATGTCTATTTTTTTGCCTTTTTGAAATTTTAACAAAATATTTAAAAATTCTTGATTGGTATACACTTTGGAAGAGCAGGTTGGGGTGACGAGAGAGCTTTCATTAGGAATGCAGTGTGCCACTTCACATGTATTTCTTCCAGATGATAGAGATTTTAGGTTTGAGTGTGGAAGGCTGCTGCTCACTGAATGCCATGCCTGGAGTCTTTCTGCAACTCTTGCCTCTGACTTTTTCCCTCTCAAAATCATGTCTAGAGTTCTTTGTAAATACTACTTCTTTGTAGAAGTTTTCTCTCACTCCCTCAGCATCTGCCATTTCCTGTGCACATATCACCCTGTGGTAGTACTGTGGCTTTCATTTTCTTAGATCATAGGCTCTGTCTCTAGAGTACTGGCATCATGTCCCAAGTCATTTGTAAATAGTGTTCTTCAGTGCTCAAATGATGAAGGTTTGTTCAGCGTCAAATGATGAAGGTTTGTTCATCAGGCTGGGGTGCTAATGGGAGGCAGAGGGACCTTTAAGACTTGAAGCTGAGTGAAGCTGAAGTTAGGTCACCGATATTGTACCACCCAGGAAGAAGTTGGTGTCCTTAAGGTTTGCTAGTCATGTTTCCTAACTGACATGAGGTAAACAGGTGGCACCTGAACCCCCCCCCCCCTTTCCTGGATGATATGGACAAAAAATTTACTTGATTTGACATCTTGTATGGCTCCTTTCCCTCTTTAAGTGGATAATCTCAGGCATTTTGTTACACTTTTGATAGAAAGTGATTGTGTTATTCTCCTAATATGCATTAGGAAAATTGTGTGGTATGACTAAATAAATTGCTGTTATTGAGAGTCAATTTATCTTTGTCCATCAAAAGGCAGTCAGTCTTGAGTAAAATAATTCTGCTAGCACTGAATCCAGAGTGTGTTTCATGGTACTGTATGTTAGGAGGTAACATAGAAAATGGGGTCTTGAGGTACTAATGGCAGAATCTCCAAGTCTTAGTCCAGTGCCCAGGCAGAGTTGCTGCTCATATGTACCTGGCAGATGAATTAACCTATCTCTTACACATCAAGGATGCTTAGATACTGGGAGAAAGTATTATAAGGTCGATTTGAAGGATCATGATTTTATAAATTTTGAAAATCTCTGGATTCTAAGATTGTATGTTATTTTGTGGGTAGGGGAACATTTATCCAGTAAACATCAGCATTGAGAGGTGGGTGACTAGGTGTTTTGGAGGGTTTGGGCACATCTATGAATATTTAAAATACCTAGTTTAGGGAATAAAACTCTAACTGCAAACAAGGACTAATAAGTAAGAGTGCTTATGAGCTCCAAATTCTTCAGCATGGCATAAGAAATAGATTTCAGCATAATAAACTAAGCACCATATTCAAATCTTTGGAGTTAGAAAGAAGAAGTGACTGTTCTTGGGTAGGAGGAGTAGGTGGTGTGTGGTGAGAGACATCTCTCAGGAGGCAGCACTGGAACAAACACAGCGTATGTAGAGCAAGCATGTGCAAAGCTCAGGGATTTTACCCTAATAAGTCCTACCTGTGAAGAAAGACAGAATAAAAGCCAAGAATGGCCTTTGATCACATGTGCATGCGCTCGCGAGTGCGCGTACACACACACACACACACACACACACACACACACATACACACACATTAAAATAAAGCTAACATAGTGTTTGGAAAGATACTTTTGTACGATTCATTACAAAAAAAATTAAAAGAGTAGGATGACCAAATGTGCTTATTGAAAATAGATTTTTTTCATACAATATATTCTTATTTTTCCCCCTCCTCCAACTTCTTTCTCTCAGGTTCTCATATATCCTCCCCACCCAAATTTGCATAGTGTCTTGCTCTCTCTCAGGGAACAGACATTTAAAAATGATAAAATAGGATAAAATGAAGAGCAAACAAACCTCACTAGGGCAAAACGAACATAAAACCAAAGAGCCAAAGAAAAGCACACACACAAAAATAATACAGGCACAGATATTAGCAATATTAACAAACATAGAAGTCTTATTAAAACACAGTTGGAAACTATAACATAATCAAAAGACTTGTAAGAAAAAAGAAAAAAAATGTAAAGACAAAGTGTTATGAAACAACAACAATAAAACAAAAGCAAAACAAAGCAATCCCCAACCCTCCTAATTTTGTGTTGGCCTTCTACATCTGGGCATTGGGTTTGGCTTTATAGTGGCTTATATATTTACCAAGACTGTTGCAGAAGACTAAAATTTTTTTTCAGAGTGGTTATCAATTAGAGATAGCTTCTATTTATGGGTGTGAGTTTGTGTCTACTTCTCCTGTCAGCACTGGGATCCCATCTAGCTCAGGCCTGTGTTTGCTCTCACAGTCTCAGAGTTCATATGTGCATCAACCCTGATGTGTCTAGAAGGCCTTACTTCTTTAGTACTTTGCGTCTCCTCTGGCTCTCACAATCATCCTTTTTGCTCCTTTGCATGGTTTCCTAAACTATGGGGAACAAGGGATTGATAGAAATACCTATTTAGAACCAAGTCTGAAGATCTTTCACACTCGCACCAAATCTCCTGTTGAGTGTCTGTCTGTTTTAGTAAGGGTTTCTATTCCTGGACAAAACATCATGACCAAGAAGCAGTTGGATCTCATAGAGGCATTTCCTCAACTGAAGCTCCTTTCTCTGTGATAACTCCAGCTGTGTCAAGTTGACACAAAACTAGCCAGTACACTGTCTCTGTATTTTTTTCCATCTACTCTAGCAGAAAGCTTCTCTGATCAATTTCTAAGCAACACTGATCTATGAGTACAGCAAATGTAACTAGGAGTCATTTTGTTACTATGTTCCTTTTAGGTTTTCCTCTAGGCCCCCAGTCTCAGGCTCTTGTCCACTTAATCAGTGTTGAAGTTACATTGCATGGAGTGGACCTTAAATCCAATCAGATATTGTGCCACTATTGCACACCCATCATCATTGTAGTTTGAAGGGTCTGTACCTGAGTTGGTGTTTACTTTCTCTTTTCGTAGCCTGCAGAGTACCTTCCAATAATCTGAGATGGGATTTTGTTTTAAAAGATGAGTAAAAGTAGCAGATACACATGTGTATGGGTTTTGACCTACACAGAAAAAATATGATACTCTGATGAACATTTGCACCAGGCACTTCCTGTTTTCTTCATGGCATCTTGTTTCCCTTCAGTCTGCTTTAGAAACTTTGTTTACGCTGCAGAGTCTTCGGAAAAATTGAATACACGTGTTTCCTAATTTTTTTCTGTTTCTATAGTTATATCATATGACCTTTTCCTTTCTTCCCTCCTATATAACCCTCCTTGCTCTCCTTCAAATTCATGGCCTGTTTATTTATTACTTGTTTTTATGACAATACACACACACACACACACACACACACACACACACACACATTTCTAAGTATATAAGTACAATCTGCTCAGACTGTAAAATTTTACTTTTCTGTATGTGACTTCAGGCCTGACCACTTGGTATTCGATAAGCTATTGGTAGCAGAAGACTATTTCTCCTGCTCCTAGAATTCTTTAATTGACTGTTGTTCTTTCTCTAGTAAAATGTATTGGTGTTGTTCTTGTTCAGCTCAGGTTGGGGCTGTCATGTTAGTGAGACTTTATATGTATAACTTGACATTCTTAGAAAACAGTCATGTCTTATCCTCTGCCTCTTACATTTTTTATATCATTCTTCTGCAATGACCCCCAAGACTCTCAATTTACCTCTCCAAAGTAAAAACTGAAACCACAAATGCTTTCTCAGTTGTATATTCCACAGTCAAGAAATAAAACTTTTTTATAGCATGATAAAATTATAACTTTTGTCACACTATGTGATGTTATTTAAAGTGGCAGCTTAAAAGTCAATCCAAGATGTGTTGTCCATTATAAATAGTTAGGAAAGCAGGAAATGTGCATGGACCATACAGTATATAGTTAGTTTTATTTACTAGAACACATAAATTTTTGTTCTCGTATTAGAACCAAAGAAATAAATGCCCCAGAATTTGCTTTTAAAAATGGTGAAGTATCATCACAACATCTTGACTTAAATATAAATGAGCTAAAAAAATGCATGTTTCTATTCATTACAGATTTCTAGTATATAATAATATAATTCAAAGGGCTGAATATATCTAAAAAATGTTTCATTTTTATGTGAGTTAATTATATTAATGAAAACAAATTATTTAAATGAAATTTACTAGATAATGAAATGTTTGGTGTGTATGTGAGTGTTTGTGTATGTGTATATGTGTGTATGTGTTTGTGTGTGGGTGTGCACATGTATGGAGGTCAGAGGTCAACCTTGGGTATCATTCCTCAGGATCTATCCACCAGACTTTGTGAGAGAGGGTATTTTATTAGTGTGAAGCTTGTTGGCTAGGCAAGGCTAAACAGCCATCAAGACTAAGCGTTCCTTCTGTGTCCATCTCCTCTGTCCTGAGAGATTACACCATGACCAGCTTAAAAAAAAATAATTGTGTGTATTCATCGGATCCAACTCAGAATCTCATGCTTGAAGCAAATATTTTACTGATTGAGTCATCTCCCTGACTAAATTTCATATCTTAAGGAAATATGTCCATTTTTATGCTGCATTTTTATTTTTTGTTTGATTTTTCCTCTTAAGATAAAAAATAGTTTTTATGCTTACTTGGATAGAAAGAAAGAGAGATTTGCCACAGTTAACAACCATTGTGAACTGTCATGAATCAGGGTTAATGACAGAGGCAGAAAGTAAATCCTCAAACTCAGAGGGAAGCTTCTAACATCTTATTTATTCATAAACAGCAATAAGCAGGTAAAGGGCGAAATGGGACCACACTCGTAAGTTGCAAGCCTCCTTCCTGCTTTTTGGATCTGCTGGAGCTGGACCACAGAGGTGCAGGCTTATCTCGTCTGAGTGGAGGGCCTTCACTTGGGCATCTGCCTGGATTGTCTCTCAGCACAATGTATTCTCCACTGTGGCATGTGTGGAGTGCTTCATAGGCAGTCCATATTGTTTTTTCAAAGATTGAATACTTGGCGTCTGACCTTTGCAGTAAAAACCAACTCATTTAATCTATGGTTGTTTAACAAATATATTCCAATTGCCATATCCCTTTATAAAGGGGATATCTATTAAAACTGTGCCATCTGCATTGATGTAAATTAAATTACTGACTTGCTCTATTTATTCTAATATAATCTTTACTGCTTCTTCCTGGGGTGGTCCCCAGAGGAAATCAGATGGTTTTATCGCTATGCTGTATAATGGTTGGAGCAACAATTGCAGGTATGGTATAGGTTGCCTCCAATACCCAAATAAACCTATTAAATGCTGGGTTTCTGTCTTATTTTAAGGTCTTGGTAAGTTTTTTAATTTGTGTAATTAAATTAATTAATTACATCTGAGGGGAAACTGATGGTCCTCTATGTTGGGACAGACCTTGTTTGAACATTTACTGCTTTAAGTGCTTGCTGCATAAAGTCTTGGCCTCTGTGGGAAAGTACTAACCCAGCTGAGTACAAATACACATACATCCTGAAGTCAGCGGAGAAAAACTAGCTATAAACATAGTTATAAACTAGCTATAAACCTAGTTGGTAGGTGCCTAATAACCCATTCTGTTCTGATCTTCCTCCCGAACCATTTACCTAGTCAATATCCTGTTCCTGGGAATAGGTACATTACCCAGAGACAAAGCAACCCCCCTCCACCCCCCTTTCGGCTCCCAGAAGTATATAACCTGTGTGGGAAAAATAAAAATTTGTCAGCTTGGTCATCAGACTTGATGTCCATTCTTTGTGTTTCTTGTTCCCCCATTTTCTTCCAGGTGCCCTTCAAGTCCCTGTTCAACTGTCCTATGTGTTAAGACACCTCTAGTTGAATAGTGTGCTCTGAGGAACTTCACTTCCTCTGCTTGTCCTTTTACTTTGTCTTTATTAATGGTCCATCCTTTATTTGTTAGGTGTGCAATTAAGTCTGCTACTCTTTTATTTGCTTATAATTTGCTATCAATAGAAGGTCATTTACATACTAAAAATTGTTTCATAAGGTCCCATTTGTCAATTCTTGATCTGACCGCACAGGCCATTGCTGTACTGTTTAGGAATATTTCCCCTGTGCTCATATCTTTGAGGGTTTTCCCAACTTTATCCTCTATAAATTTCAGTGTCTCTAGTTTTATGTGGAGGTCTTTGATCCACTTAGACTTAAGCTTTGTAGAAGGGGATAAGAATGGGTCAATTCGCATTCTTCTACATGATAACCGCCAGTTGTGCCAGCACCATTTGTTGAAAGTGCTGTCCTTTTTCCACTAGACGGTTTTAGCTCCCTTGTCAAAGATCAAGTGACCATAGGTGTGTGGGTTCATTTCTGGGTTTTCAATTCTATACCATTGATCTATCTGTCTGTTGCTGTACCAGTACCATGCAGTTTTTATCACAATTGCTCTGTAGTACAGCTTAATGTCAGGCATGGTGATTCCCCCAGAGGTTCTTTTATTGTTGAGAATAGTTTTTGCTATCTTAGGTTTTTTATTATTCCAGATGAATTTGCAAACTGCCCTTTCTATCTCAGTGAAGAACTGAGTTGGAATTTTGATGGGGAATGCATTGAATCTGTAGATTGCTTTCGGCAGGATAGCCATTTTGACTATATTTATCCTGCCAATCTATGAGCATGGGAGATCTTTCCATCTTCTGAGATTTTCTTCAATTTCTTTCTTCAGAGACTTGAAGTTCTTGTCATACAGATCTTTCACTTCCTTAGTTAGAGTCACACCAAGGTATTTTATAGTATTTGTGACTATTGTGAAGGGTGTTGTTTCCCTAATTTCTTTCTCAGCCCTCTTATCCTTTGTGTAGAGAAAGGACATTGATTTGTTTGAGTTAATTTTATAACCAACTACTGCACTGAAGCTGTTTATCAGGTTTAGAAGTTCTTTGGTGGAATTTTTGGGGTCCCGAATATATACTATCATATCATCTGCAAACAGTGATATTTTAACTTCTTCCTTTCCAATTTGCATCCCCTTGATCTGCTTTTGTTGTCGAATTTCTCTGGCTAGGACTTCAAGTACTATATTGAATAGGTAGGGAGAAAGTGGGCAGCCTTGTCTAGTCCCTGATTTTAATGGGATTGCTTCCAGCTTCTCTCCATTAAGTTTGATGTTGGCTATGAAATTGCAAAGCTTCTGTAAGGCAAAAGACACAGTCAGCAAGACAAAAAGGCCACCAACAGATTGGGAAAGA
>LR750477.1:435092-473288 GCA_902729485.2 Mus minutoides
AACAAAGAATTCTCAACTGAGGAATTCCGAATGGCTGAGAAACATCTGAAAAAATGTTCAACATCCTTAATCATCAGGGAAATGCAAATCAAAACAACCCTGAGATTCCACCTCACACCAGTCAGAATGGCTAAGATCAAAAATTCAGGGGACAGCAAATGCTGGCGAGGATGTGGAGAAAGAGGAACACTACTCCATTTCTGGTGGGAATGCAAGCTTGTACAACCACTCTGGAAGTCAGTCTGGCGTTATCTCAGAAAATTGGACATAGTACTACCAGAGGATCCAGCAATACCTCTCCTGGGCATATACCCAGAAGATGTTCCAACTGGTAAAAAGGATACATGTTCCACTATGTTCATAGCAGCCTTATTTATAATAGCCAGAAGCTGGAAAGAACCCAGATGTCCCTCAACAGAGGAATGGATACAGAAAATGTGGTACATCTACACAATGGAGTACCATTCTGCTATTAAAAAAATGAATTTATGAAATTCTTGGGCAAATGGATGTATCTGGAGGATATAATCCTTAGTGAGGTAACCCAATCACAAAAGAAGTCATTGGATATACACTCACTGATAAATGGATATTAGCCCAGAAACTTAGTATATCCAAGATACAATTTGCAAAACACAAGAAAATCAAGAAGGAAGACCAGCGCGTGGATACTTCATTCCTCCTTTGAATAGGAAACAAAATACCCATGAAAGGAGTTACAGAGACAAAGTTTAGAGCTAAGATGAAAGGATGGACCATACAGAGACTATCCCACCATGGGGGATCCATCCCATAATCAGTCATTAAACTCAGACACTATGGCATAGGACAGCTAGTGCCTACTTAAGGGACCCTGATATAGCTGTCTGGTACAGAAGTGGATGCTCATAATCATCTATAAGATGGAACACAGGGGCCACAATGGAGAAGCTAGAGATAGAACCCCAGGAGCTGAAGGGGTCCTCAACCCTAGAAGGGGATCAACAATATGAACTAACCAGAACACCCAGAACTCGTGTCTCCAGCTCCATATGTAGCAGAAGATGGCCTAGTCGGCCATCATTGGGAAGAGAGGCCCCTTGGTACTGCAATCTTTATATGCCCCAATACAGGCAAACGCCAGGGCCAAGAAGTGCGAGTGGGTGGACAGGGGAGCAGGGAGGGGGAAGGGGGGAGGGGACTTTTGGAATAGCATTTGAAATGTAAATTAAGAAAATATCTAATAAAAAACTTGGAAAAAAACATCTTTGAACAAATGAATTTCTCCTAACCTTGGCAGATGGTAGGACATGGGTATATCTTAGGGCATATCTATTGCTTCATAAAACATCACAACCAAAGAGGAACTTGGTAAGAAAGGAGGGCTTATTTATTTATTTATTTATTTATTTCATTTTAGAGCTTTTAGGTCACACTCAGTTTCTGAGGGAATTCTGTGTAGGAACTCAAGGAAGGATCCTGGAGGAAAAAACCGAAGCCGGTGCTCTGGGGGACTGCAGCTTACTAGCTTGCTCCTTGACAGCTTTCTCAGCTTGTTTCCTTACAGGACTACCTGCCCAGGGATGACACCATCTACAGTGAGCTGGGCCCTTTTACAGCAATCAGTAATTAGGAATTACTAATTAGGACTTGCTTACAGGCAGATCTTTTTTCAATAATTTATTTTTTTATTCACTTTACATCCCAATCATAACCCATCTCCTTCCTCCCTCTTCTCCTCCCAATCTTGCCATTACAATTCTCACATCACCCTTCCCCTTCTCTGAGGAGAAGGGGAATCTCCCTTGTGTACCACCTTATCCTGGGAAATCTAGTCCCAGCAGGACTAGGCATATCCTTTCTCACTGAGGTCTAAGCAGGCAGTCCATGTAGAGGATCCAGTACCAGGCAACAGAGTTCAGACAGTACAGACTTCAATTGTTAGGGAATTGATATGAAGACCAATTTGCACATCTGCTACTAATGTATAAGGGAGCCAAGATCCAGGTCAGGCATGTTCCTTGGTTGGTGATTCAGTTTCTGTGAGCTCCCATGGACCCAGGTTAGTTGATTTCAGAGGTCTTCATGTGGTTTCCTTGACCTTTCTTGCTTGCTCGATTTATTCTCCACTCTTCCACAAGAGTCCCTGAGGTCTGACTGATGTTTGGTTGTGGGTCTTTGCATCTTTTTCCATTAGCTTCTAGATAAAGCCTCTTAGGAGACAGTTATGCTAGGTTTGTCTACAAGCATGACAGAGTTTGATTAATAGTGTCAGGAGATTGGTCTCAAATTGGGGCAGTCATTCATTGGCTGTTCCCTTAATCTCTGCTCCATCTTTATTCCTGTGCATCTTGTAGGCAAGACAAATTTTAGGTTCAAGGATTTGTGGGAGGGTTGATGTCCTCAGTCCACTGGAATTCCATGGAGGTGGCTACTTCAGTCTCTATGTTTCCTACTAGAAGGAGTCTCAGCTAGGGTCACCCCATAGACTCCATGTTGCCTCTCCCATGAAAGATATCCAGCTAGTCCCAGAGAGGACCCACAAACGATTGCCATCCTCATCCCCTGCTCTGCTCCCCACACCTGATCACCATCCTTGTTCCTCTATTTACCCTTTCTCCCACCCAGTTCCCTTTCTCCATGTACCTCTGAATATTATTTTGTTTCCCTTCTGAGTGAGATTCACATATCCACCCTTGGGCCCTCATTACTACACAGTTTTGTTGGGTCTGTGGATTGTAGCATGGTTATCTTACACTTTATAGCTAGTTTGCACTTATAAGTGAGTAGAAACCATATGTGTCTTTCAGGTTCTGTGCTAGCTCACTCAGGATGATATTCTCAGTTCCATCCATTTGTCTGCAAATTTCATGATCTTTGTTTTTAATAGCTGAAAAGTATTCCATTGTGTGCATGTACTGCATTTTCTTTATCCATTCTTCAGTTGAGGGACATGTAGGTTGTTTCCAGTTTCTGGCAATTAAAAATAAAGCTAGTATGAACATAGTTGAGCAAATGTCCCTGTGGTATAGTGGGACATCTTTTGAGTATATGCCTAGGAGTGGTGTAGCTGGGTCCTTGGGTAGAACTATTCCCCATTTTCGAGAAAACAACAAATCAATTTCCAAAGTGGTTGTATAAGTTTGCACTCCCATCAACAATGGAAGAGTATTCTTCTTGATCCACATCCTTGCCAGCATGTGCTACCACTTGAGTTTTTGATCTTAACCATTCTGATGGTCTTATGATGGAACCTTAGGGTTGTTTTGATTTGCAGTTCCCTGATGACAAAGGACTTTGAATATTTCTTTAAGTGTTTCTCAGCCATTTGAGATTCCTTTGTTGAGCAGGCAAATAGATGAATCTTGAGAATACCATCCTGAGTGAGGTAACCTAGTTCCCAAAGGACATGGATGGTATGTACTCAAGTATAAGTGAATATAGGATGCCCATGCTACACTCTACAAACCCCAAGAGTCTGGATAGGAAGGAGGGCATAAGTAAGAATTCTTGAGTCTTACTTGGAAGGGAGAATGGAATGGTCATGGAAGGCAGATGGAGAGAGAGAACTGGGTGGGAGAAGGGGTGGGGAGAGGAGTGAGAGATTCATGGGCCAGTGTGGGTAGGGGTAGGGGGGATGGCCACATGTTCATGAGAATGTATGGAAATCTGTAACTGACAGGGTTAGGGTGGGGATATAGGGGGCATCTCCAGGAAGAGACAGAGACCTAGAACTGGAGAGGTATTCAAGGATCAAGGGGTATCCTTACAGTACTGGAGATATGGAGAGTAGAGAGGCTGCCACCTGTGGCCAGGCAGAAACCTCAGTGAGGTGATAGGGACACCAACTCACCCTCAAAACTTTTGACCCAAAACTTATTCTGTCTGCAAGAAATCTAGAGATTGGGGATGGAGCTGAGACTGAGTGAAAGGCTAAGCAATAATTGGCCCAACTTGAGACCCATCCCGTGAGCAAGCACCAATCCCTGACATTATTAATGATACTATGTTATGCTTGCAGACAGGACTCTAGCATGACTGTCCTGTGATAGGCTCCAACCAGCAGCTGACTTAGACACATACAGACATTCAGAGTCAGTAGATGGAGATTGGAGACTCTTATGGAAGATTAGGAGGAAGGGTTGCAGCTCCTAAGGGGATAGGAACTCCACAACAAGACCAACAGTATCAACTAATCTGGACGCTTGGGGCTCTGAAAGACTGAACTGTCAACCAAAGAATATGCACTGGTTGGACGTAGGCCTCCTCACACATATGTAGCAGATATGCAGCTTCATGTGGGTCCCTAACAACTGGAGCAGGAACTATCCCATAAACTGTACATGGGATATGTCTTCTAGATGTGCTGCATTATCTGGCCTCAGTGGGAGAGGATAAGACTAGCCTCATGGAGACTGAAGTGCCAGAGTGGGAAATACTCAGGGGTGCTCCTAGCTGCTAGGGGAGAGGGGGGTGAGGGGAGGATTATCAGAGGGGTGACCACCAGGAGGGGGGCAGTGAATGAGATGTAAAGTGAAAAAGTAAAAAAAAAACAAAAACATAATAATAAAAACAAAACATAAAGCAAAAATACCATGAAGCTTAGGAAATTCATTAGCATTGGAAATTTCCTTCAATAAGTATTTACTTCAATAAGTTCAGACTAAGAGGCAATGTTTTGGGATGGAGTCTTAAGGGAACACAAAGATAAAGAGGGAGGATTGGAAACAGTTGAGTGAGTGCAAACATGAAGCTTTTTGTGTTTATTTATTAAGACAGTGTCTTACTATGTAAGCCTGCGTGTTCTGAAATGTACCATGTAGATCAGGTTGGCTTTTAACCCACACAGATCTGTCTCTGCCCCAAGTGCTGGTACAAAAGGTGTTTTATACTACAACTAGCCAACGGAAATACAGCATAGAAGGATAAAGAAAAAACAAAACAAAACAAAACAAAACAAAACAAAAAAATTTTATTTTGAAGTATTAAAAATATTTAACTGTTCAAGTTTAACAGCAATGTTTAATGAATTTTACAATATTTTGAGAAGAAAAATGTTTAAGTCAAAGATAAAATGATATAGTCACACAAAGGACAGAAAAAAAGAAACAAAATATAATTTTTTGCTTATAAATGGTATAACTACATGACTATACTGAAAACTTGAATATATGGATAACATCAGAAATATTCTAAGAAATCATGAAAGTTTATCTAATAATAATCCAATTGTGAAAATAAAATGAATGCTAATAAAACATTTAACAAAATATGAAGACAGAACAAATGGAAAATAAAAGATGCTTCATTAAAATAATTTTATAATTATGTTAAATCTGAATGCCTAAATATCACAAGATAAAGAGCACATTATAAGTGGCATTAAGAAAAAATAAATTGAATAAAAGTAAAAAAATGAAAACTTGTTCTGTTGGTGCACAGCTTTAATTATCACATTCTGATGTAGCAATGAATTGGTTAAACCAGTTTGGCTCCCTGTGGGTTGCAGGCTGTCACCCATCCAAGAGCTCTCTGGATTTGCAAATGAAAGACTTATGCCACCTAATTTGATATGCCTTGACTAGCTCAATGGGAGAGCATTCATTTCTCTCTGGTATTCCTGGTTTAACACCTTCTAAATGTATGTTTTATCTTTGCTGCTCTGTTACCTTCTGGGCAGCCTCCAGCCCCCACACCTCCCCCATTACGTAGTGGTAGTGCTATATTTCCTTTCTACCAACATTGTAGGATGCTTTCTTTTCTGCAGCTCTTAAATCTGATCCTTCTCTCTCTAAGTCATGGTGATTCTCAATCTCTCCTTTATCTCCTTGCACCTTGAACACACAGTCTAAAAGGCCTGCCTCCATCTTTCTGCCTAGCCACTGGCTGTATGGCAATTCTTTTTTATCAGTTCAAGTCAGCTGGGGGCAAGGACCTAAGGTCTAGAAGCATAGCTTTTTGGGTGCCAAAATAAGGCAGATCATTAGAACCAATCTGCAACATTCTGGAGGCAGAGAGAAGTGGTCTCTGTGAATTTGAAGTTAGCTCAGTTCACAGAGCAATTTCCAGAAATCCAATCCTCTATAAGAAAACCCTATCTCTTAAAAAAGAAAAAAAAAAAAGTGAAAGAAAAGTGTGTAAAAAAAAATGGGACATGGAAGAGTTCCCTTGATGAATATGAAGTGGCCTTCCTCATCACACTTGATAACTTTTGATTGAAAGTCTATTTTATTGGACATTAGGATGGCAACTCTAGTTTGTTTTCTGCGATATTTGCTTGAAAGACGCTTTTCCATCCTTTAACTCTCCATAGTGTCTGTCTTTGTTATTAAGGTGTGTTTCTTGTATGAAGCAAAATGCTGGATCATATTTGCATATCCAGTCTGTTAGCTTATGTCTTTTTTATAGGGGAGTTGAGTCCATTTAATATTGAGAGATATTAAAGACAGATGACTCTTGCTTCATCATATGTTTGTTTTTGTAGGTGGCTTTTTGTGCTTGTGATTCTCTCCTTTTGGTTTTGTTGTGAGATGCTTAATATTTTGTCTTTTCTTTGGTGTAGGTACCTTCATTATGTTGGAGATTTCTTTCTAGGATCCTTTGTAGGATTGGGAGATAGATGATGTTTGAATTTGGTTTTGTCCTGTTCACAATAGAGGGATTTGGATGGCGGAGAAAGACCTAAAGAAATATCCAAAGTCCTTATTGATCAGAAAAATGCAAACCAAAATGACCCTGAGATTCCACCTTATAGCAATCAGAATGGCTAAGATCTAAACCTCAAGTGATAGCACATGTTGGCAATGATGTGGGGAAAGAGGAACACTCCTCCATTGCTGGTGGTCTTGCAAACTGGTACAATCATTCTGGAAATCAATATGGATATTCCTCAGAAAATTGGAAATGGATCTACCTGAAGACCCAGTAATACCATTCTTGGGAATATATCCAAAAGATGCCCCTCCATACTACAGGGTCATGTGTTCCACTATGTTCATAGTGACCTTTTTTTGTGATAGCCAGAAGCTGAAAACAACACAGATGTCCCAGGACAGAACAATGGATGCAGGAAATATGGTTCATTTACACAATGGAATACTACTCAGCTATTAAGAGCCAGGACATCCTGAGATTTATAGGCAACTGGATGGAACTAGAAAATATCATCCTGAGTGAGGTAACTCAGACCCAAAAGGACATGCATGGTATGTTCTCACTAATAAGTGGATATTAGAAAAAAAAGTACAGAATACCCAAGATACAGTCCATAGAACTCAAAAAGGTCAACAAGATGAAGGGCTCAGTCCCACTTGGGAGGGAGAAGAAAGCAACCACAAGTGGGGAGGGAGGCAGGGACCTGGCAGGGAAAAAGAATGGGATTGTGGGAGAGGGGGGAGAGGGGATCATGATTGGGTATTGGGTGGGGGAAAAGGACTGAAATCCCTGAGGGCCAGCAGAAAGAATGGAAAGAGGCAACCTCAGGAGGTAAGAGGTTGAGGGAACCCTCCAGAATGTACCATAGACCTGGGAGGGGAGAGACTCTCAGGCCTCAAAGGGAAGGACCCTAGATGAAAGGCCCTACAGTGAGGAGACAGAGCTTGTTGAGCCCACCTCCAGCAGAAAGACAGGCATCTAGTGAGGGATGGGGTTGCTATCCAACAGTCAAAACTCTGACCCATAATTGATCCTGTCTAAAAGAACTACAGGTGCTATACCCACTCCAGTGAAGTCTGTATGACAAGTCCAAAAGCTTGGCCATAGTTTTGAGGCAAAATACCTGCTCTCCTGGAGGTTCTTTGGCATTCTATAATATAGATTTTTCCTTTAGATAGTTCGTGGAAGGTTTTGTGTGCTTTCTTTCAGTATTTTACTGGATAAGAGCTAGAAATCTCAGGGTAAGCTCAACAAAGTAAACTTGGAATTCTCATTACAGTAATGTATGGCAGACTCTATTACATAATAGAGAAAAGTTGGTGGGCTGTTCTGATAAATGAAGGTTCTCTATGGATACTTAGAATAACAGCTAAGCCACTCCCATATGCAAGAATTTACAATGGTCTAGGAATAATGTGGGTTGTGGTTTAAGGAGGAACTAGAGTATTGCATTATTCATGAAAAGGTTAGCAAGAGCAGAACCCCCTTGGTGCAAGTTTTCACAAAGCATAGAGGAATAGCATAATTAGGTACTTACTAAGGGACTCCTCCTGGTAGGTTATACAATAGACTAGTATTGTGACTAAGGTGCGAAACCCTCAAACTCAGGCTCCTTAGGATAGCTGACTTTAGATAGGGTTGCTTTTATCTCAGTTGTAACCACTGCCTGGTTCCTGCCAGTCTTTATGTATGCATTTCTCTGATTTGTGCCATTATTGCATCGGATGACCTCAATGTATCTTGGCTGGTATCACCTAACTTCCTTGTTTTCTTCTGTAATATACGTCTCATGCTCACTTTGAAAGATTACACTCAGATCCAGCACTCTTTTGTGTTCCTGTCTGTTTGTCACTCATTGTCCACCTGGGTACCAGAACTCTGATTCTCCCTCAGGTTGAGGGACTTTGACTAGGTTCTGCCCATGGCATACAGGGATGGAAATGGAGAAGATCCTGAGGAAAAGAAGATCCAATGAGAAGCCCAAAATGGGATACAGCTCAAGGGGAGGCCCCAAGGCCTGACACTATTACTGAGGCCATGGAGTGCTCAAAAAAAGGGACCTATCATGACTGTCCTCTGAAAAACCCAACAAGCAGCTGAAAGAGTCAGATGCAGATATTTGCACCCAACCAATGGACAGAAGCTGCTGGCCCCTGTGGTTGAATTAGGGAAAAACTAGAAGAAGCTACAAAGGAGGATGACATGTAGGAGGACCAGCAGTCTCAATTAATCTAGACCTCTGAGATCTCTCAAACACTGGACCACCAACCAGGCAGCAGATACTAGCTGATATGGGGCCCCAACACATATACAGCAGAGGATTGCCAGGATTGTTCAATCAGAGAAGATATACCTAGCCAATCTTCATCTGAAATGTTTGAATAGCTCTACCATGCCTCTACTAATTGTACAGCAGTGCAAATTTCCATTCACTGGGTGAACAGAGCCTAACAGTAACACCAGGTTGTACCTTGGAGCTAAGTTCTGGGGTTTCTTAAATGAATCCTAGTACTAGATAGAAAATTAAGGCCGTCATACCCATGCCAGAGTTCGCAGAATTTGCAGAAATACTTGGGACTCTGCATGTTGGTGGGACAGACTTCGGTGGTAGCCTACATGCAATTTGCTGTGGAGGGGGACTCAGTCAAGTCCCTTACTCACTGCACACTTACACACCCTGTAGTTGTGGCACTTGGGTATGATTCTGCCTAACATCATCTTGGGGAGCAAGAAAATATTTGCCCTCTAACCAGGAGCAACATAGATATAGCCACCCAGGCTATTGCTCACAGAGGC
The DNA here is from genome assembly GCA_902729485.2 of Mus minutoides. NCBI lineage: Eukaryota > Metazoa > Chordata > Mammalia > Rodentia > Muridae > Mus > Mus minutoides. Next base: position 444,522 of record LR750477.1, read on the forward strand.
TCTGGGTTTTTCTTGGCTCCAGATAGAAACCTGTACTTGGTGAAATACACTGGAGTTTTGATCTTCCTTTTCTACTTTATATGATATGTCCCTGGGGATACTCATAAGTCTTTAGATTCTTGAGGCTTGTGAAACAGATATAATCTAGTAGAGTGTCAGACTTAATGGCAAAGGGGCTGCTTTCACCAGTTCTGCACCTGAGATTTTGGCAGCATAGTACAGAGTAATAATTAATTAGTAAGCACTAGACACTGGCCCTCTTATATCAGACTTCTACTCCAGAAGCTTCATCTATGGCTGATTGATGTAGTCTGGAGCCATGCATCTATTTCATCACCAGTCCATAACAGCATGGATTTTTATCTTTTCCCATTGCTGAGTCGGTCTTGGTAGGTTTTAGGTTCAAGTGGGTTGATGGCTGCAAATATGACTAGGAGTCTAGAGCTGGTTCATCTATATTGAATTTACCATTTACGAGCAGATCCTCACAGTGCTTCATCACACATTGGTGGCTATGAAAGAGGCATTTGAATCTTAGCCTTATGAAAGACTCCTGGAATGAATTAGTTCTTCAGCAAGCCTCCTGGTTCTCCATTAACATGACTGTCAATTTGTGATACACCTGAGTTTGTGGTGAGCTCGTATTGTCAACTAGTGCTGAAATTGTGACATTGACCCAGTAGCAACTCCCCACACTTATGGGCCTGGATGCTGCCCCATGGTGAAATAGTGCAAAGAAAAGACGTCTATTTACAATTTCTTAAAAAACAAGCAGAAAAACAGACTAAAGGAGACTGGAAAAGATGGTTTAAATTGTAGAGTATTCCATATGATGTTCATGGACATGCCATCCAATCTTTGTATAATCAGAAGTGCTTACAAAGGTAAGTCAGTTTTCACCTTGTCCTCCTCAGTCTCAAGGTCAAACACAATGCTGAAGAGAAAACAGCAGCAACAACAAAAACCTTTGTGAAATAGAAGCAATGAAAATCAGATAGAAATCCTTGGGATAAAACCTACACTAAGCAACAATTTAAAATGTGTTAGAAGACAGCAGTAGCAGAAGAGATAAGACAGGAGAGAGAATTAATGAGCCCGCAGATAAAGCAGATGACAATGTGTACTCAAAGCAGTAAAAGAATGATTAGGAATAAGTGGAGTTTGTGATTAATAGCAAAAGATTTACCACTTGGTTAGTAATATTTGGGAGGTACATAAAAAGGTGGATGAGATAGAAACTACTCAATTAACTTATATGTACAAAATTTTCAAACCTACAGAAGGAAGCAAATACACAGTATAGGAATGTCAAACGTTATTAGACAGATGGAATTCAACTAGGCCTATGGCAAATATTATCAAACTCACAGTGATGAAAGAAAAAGACAACTTTTAAGCCTGCAAGCAAACCAGGAAAAAAAAAAAGCATACAGTCATTTTCCAGCATACAGTTGGTTTCCAGGTAACCTGGCTTCAGGCTTTTCAGTCATAACCTTGTATGCTAGGAGGGAGTGTATAACATTTTCACAACACTGGACAAAAAAGAAGAAAGGAAAAAGTCCAGGAAAGAACACCACTAAGCCAATTTAAAAAATTGAAGAGATAAAACCTTCACAGATAAAATGAAGAAGCTAAGTGAATATATACCAGATGTGTACTAGAAAAAAAAATGCTAAAAGAGGACCTGAAAATTCAAGAAAGATATGAATGAGTAAGAAGAAATAGTGGAAGGTGCCAAATTCCACTTTATTTGTAGAAATCAATAGGTAAAAACAAAGAATCGTCGGGACCTCTATATAAGTTCCAATACAGCATGTACCAACAAAAGAAATTCAGAATAACATAATATTAAAGTACAGAGCATAAAGCATTTATTTCTTCTGTATAAAGACTATGAAACAAAATTGTAAAATGTAACAATTGCTTGGTCTAGTGTTAAGTTTAAGTTTGACCATGTATAATCGGGTCACCAAAATGTGCAAGTCTGACAAGGGGATGAATACAAGTGTGGAGTTTTTATTAGTTTAATAAAAGTCCACAAGGAAATAACAAAGTTAGTTTGTACTTTTTAACAACAACAACAAAAGCCAGCATTTATTCATAGAAATTTCATCCAGTAATTGCAAAATGCATGCTCTTCTCAGCACAAAAAGTATACTCAGTAAAGGTCACAGAACATGTCTCAAAAAACTTGGAAAATTGAAATCATATTTTCATTAATCACAAATACAATAAAGTTAAAAATCAAAAATGTGAAAAACTTTTGGAAACAATTAAAATGTATGGAATAGAATAACTTACTCTATAACAGCCAGTTATATAGGGAATAAATCAAAAGTGAATTAAAAATATTTCTTAAGACAGATGCCAGTGATGTTACAATGGGATAATTGCAGAATGCAGTAAACTGCAGGTGGGGTTACTACAAACAGTGACTGCCTTAAGGAGTCAGAAAACGATATACACTATTACTGCGTCTCAGGAAACTAGGCAAGAAAGAACAAACAAAACAACACTCATCAGAATGGCAGACTTTATAAAGATTAGGGAAGTAACAAATGCAATTGAGACTAAAAGCAGTAAAAACTGAAAACAACACAGATGACTATTGAAAGAACTAGTTCTTTAGAAAGGTAGATGAACTTTTAGACTAGACTAAGAAAGAGGACGTAGAAAACATATCTAGGGCCAACAGAGAGAGATTAGATGTGGAACTACAGAAATACAAGGAATGATTAGAGAGTGCTGTGGTCAACCTACATCCAAAGAAATTTGACAACCTAGAGAAATGGAGAAATTCATGAATACATTACCAAGACTGAAATGAGGAAACAGAAAATGTGAGAGGATCAACACTGAGTAATAAGAGTGAATCAGTAATAAAAATCTTCCACTGAAGATCATCTTATAATCAGACAGCATTTTTGTTGGCACAAATAAAATATTTAAAGAATAATTTATAGCAACTCTTTATTATTCCAAAAGTTAGGAGGAGAATTTCTCCAATCACATTCTATGCAGTTAATAGTAATATAGTACCATCAATACCAGACACATCAACATCAACAAATTCTACGATAGGCCTGTGACCTTGGTCAACATAGATGCAAAAATATGCCCCCCCCCCAATACAAGCAACCTGATTCCAACAGAATAAAAAGATTATTCACTAGGATCAAGGAGAATTTATCTCAGGTACGCAAGGAGGTAAAATGAAGCATAGTGCTATACACTTATAGAGCAGACAAAACCCCTGTGATTTTCTCAGCAGGTATATAATGAAATACTACTTTCTCTAGCAAGACAGGTAATTACAAATAAGACTTAAAGTCTCAAACATTCAAAGACATAGTGAAAATGAATCTGCATACACCGGTAGAACTGTAAATTAATTCAATCATTATGGAAAGTCGTATGGCTGTTCAAAAGAAAAAAAATGAAATCTAATCCCCATATGATTTTGTAATCCTGCTATAGGTCTGTACTCAGAGCAAATGAAGCCAGCATTTTGAAGAAATGGTAGAATCATTATAGTTATACCACTTCGATATTAATGGGAGAGGTTTTCTCTACTGGATTTTCACTGGAATTGGGTGCTCTAGTCTGTACAAACCCATTAACATATATGCATGCTTTATGATTTGATGGACATTTACTACTTAAAACCAAAATTTTCATTGCAAAATTGAACATAACAGTTATTGGTAGTAGTCAAGAGGATAATACATTATTAGTATTTTGTTCACTTAGTAAATAATAGTTGTAATTGAATAATAAATGGATGAGACATAGCTAAACAGTAAAGTGAGGGAAAGTTTTATGTAACTGAGTTAATACAATAAACATTGACTTAAACTTGCATATTTAACCCTAAGAAGATAAAACTAAGCCCAAAAGAAGAATAAAAATAAAAGTAGAAATGTAAGGAGTAGAAAAACATTAAACTGATGAGCTTAAAGCTGTTTATTTGTAAAAAGATTGATGAAGTTGATGTCTTATAACGAAACTGGAAAGAAAATAAGTTGCCAGTGTCAGAAATAGAACAGAAACAATTGTAGATTTTATAGACATCAAAAAGATGAAGGGGATCTTTCCTCTGAGCCCAGCGGACACAGCTAGGGCCTTTCCTGTGCTCCCCACACCCCAGGACTTTAGGATTGCATCAGGGTTACGCGTGAGTGGAGTGCAGCAGTGGTTTCGGGAGCAGTGGGGGAGAGGTTGCCCACAGGGGCAGGAACAGAAGAATTCCGCCCCACCGGAGGCTGGGCTTCTCCCAGCCAAAACACCCCCCACCCCACCATCTTTCCTCTGAGCCCAGCGGATGCAGCTAGGGCCTTTCCTGTGCTCCCCACACCCCAGGAATTTAGGATCACATCGGGGTTACCTGTGAGTGGAGTTCAGCAGTGGTTTCGGGAGCAGTGGGGGAGCGGTGGCCCGCAGGGGCAGGAACCGAAGAACTCCGCCCCACTGGAGGCTGGGCCTCTCCCAGCCAGAACATCCCCTACCCCCCCCCCCCCCCCCCCCCGCCATTTTTCTTCTGAGCCCAGTGGATGCAGCTAGGGCCTTTCCTGCGCTCTCCACACCCCAGGACATTAGGATCACCTCTGGATCAGGGGACCTTGGGATCACCTCAGGATTACAGAAGAGAGGCAGCCTGCTGGGAGAGTTCTGACCCTAGAACTCAGGAAGTAGATCAGAGCTCCAGTCTGCTAGACACCGAACTTGCATGAGAAGAGCTTGCCTTCAGAGAGTGCTCTGATCACTGGATCTCTAGGGGAAGTTGGTCTACCAGAAGTGCTGTCAGAGGCTAACAGAACCACAAGAGGATCAATCCCAATCCAGTGACAGCTTGGACATTAACATCAGAAATCTCCAGATGGCGAAAGGCAAATGGAAGAATCTCACTAACAGAAACCAAGAACAATGGGCATCATCAGAACCTAGTACTCCCACTGCAACGAGTCCTGGATACCCCAACACGCCTGAAAAGCAAGACGCAGATTTTAAATCATATCTCATCAGGATGGTAGAAGATTATAAGAAGGACGTTATTAACACACTTAAAGAAATGATACAGGAGAACAATGCTAAACAGGCAGAAGCCCTTAAAGAAGAAAAACAAAAATTCTTCAAGGAACTACAGGAGAACACTGCTAAACAGGTAGAAGCCATTAAGGAGGAAATACAAAAATCCCTCACAGAATCACAAGAGAACACTGCTAAACAAGCAGAAGCCCTTAAAGAGCTACAGGAAAACACTGCTAAACAGGTAGAAGAAACGCAAAAATCCCTTAAAGAACTACAGGAAAACATATCCAAACAGGTGATGGAATTGAAGAAAACCATGCAAGATCTAAAAATAGAAGTAGAAACACTGAAGAAAACCCAAAGAGAGACAACAGGAACCATAGATGTGAGCATCAGCAACAGAATACAAGAGATGGAAGAGAAAATCTCAGGTGCAGAAGATTCCATAGAGATCATGGACACAACAATCAAAGAAAATGCAAAATGCAAAAAGATCCTAACCCAAAACATCCAAGAAATCCAGGACAAAATGAGAAGACGAAACCTAAGGATAATAGGAGCAGATGAGAAAGAAGATTCTCAACTTAAAGGGCCAGCAAATATCTTTATCAAAATCATAGAAGAAAACTTCCCATACCTAAAGAAAGAGATGCCCATGAACATACAAGAAGCCTACAGAACTCCAAACAGACTGGACCAGAAAAGAAATTCCTCCTGACACATAATAATCAGAACAAAAAATGCACTAAATAAAGACAGAATATTGAAAGCAGTAAGGGAAAAAGGTCAAGTAACATATAAAGGCAAGCCTATTAGAATCACTCCAGATTTCTCACCAGAGACTATGAAAACCAGAAGATCCTGGACAGATGTTATGCAGACACTAAGAGAACACAAATGCCAGCCCAGGCTACTATACCCAGCAAAACTGTCATTTACCATAGATGGAGAAACCAAAGTTTTCCATGACAAAACTAAATTCGCACAATATCTTTCCACGAATCCAGCCCTTCAAAGGATAATAACGGGAAAACACCAACTCAAAGAAGAAAACTACACCCTAGAAAAAATAAGAAAGTAATCTTTTAACAAAACTAAAGACAGCCACAAGAACAGACTCCCATCTTTAACATCAAAAAATGACAGGAAATAACACGAATTTTTCTTTGATTTCTCTTAACATCAATGGACTCAATTCCCCAATAAAAAGGCACAGACTAACTGACTGGCTACACAAACAAGACCCAACAATTTGCTGCTTACAGGAAACACACCTCAGAGACAGAGACAGACACTACCTCAGGGTAAAAGGCTGGAAAACAATCTTCCAAGCAAATGGCTCGAAGAAACAAGCAGGAGTAGCCATTCTAATATCGAATAAAATTGACTTCCAACCCAAAGTTATCAAAAAAACAAAACAAAAAAAAAACAAAACAAAAAAAAAACAAGGAGGAGCACTTCATACTAATCAAAGGCAAAATCCTCCAAAATGAAATCTCAATTTTAAATATCTACACTCCAAATGTAAGGGCAGCCACATTCATTAAAGAAACTTTAGTAAAGCTCAAAGCACACATTGCATCTCACACAATAATAGGGGGAGACTTCAACATCCCACTCTCACCAATGGACAGATCCTGGAAACAGAAGCTAAACAGAGACACATGGACATTAACAGAAGTTATGGAACAAATAGATTTAACAGATATCTATAGAACTTTTTATCCTAAAACAAAAGGATATACCTTCTTCTCAGCACCTCATGGTACCTCCTCCAAAATTGACCATATAATTGGTCACAAAACAGGCCTTAACAGATACAAAAAGATTGAAATTATCCCATGCATCCTAACAGATCACCATGGACTAAGGCTGATCTTCAATAACAGCAGAAATAATAGAAAGCCAACTTTCACGTGGAAACTGAACAACACTCTACTCAATGATACCTTGGTCAAGGAAGAAATAAAGAAAGAAATTAATGACTTTTTAGAGTTTAATGAAAATGAAGCCACAACATACCCAAACTTATGGGACACAATGAAAGCAGTCCTAAGAGGAAAACTCATAGCCCTGAGTGCTTCCAAAAAGAAACTAGAGAGAGCACATACTAGCAGTCTGACTGAACACCTAGAATCCCTAAAACGAAAGGAAGCAAATTCACCCAAGAGGAGCAGACGGCAGGAAATAATTAAACTCAGAGCAGAAATCAACCAAGTGGAAACAAAAAGAACTATTCAAAGAATCAACCAAACCAGGAGCTGGTTCTTTGAGAAAATCGACAAGATAGATAAACCCTTAGCCAGACTAACTAGAGGGCAGAGGGACAGTATCCGAATTAACAAAATCAGAAATGAAAAAGGAGACATAACAACTGATCCTGAAGAAATCCAAAACATCATCAGATTGTACTATAAAAGCCTATACTCAACAAATCTGGAAAACCTGGATGAAATGGACAACTTCCTAGACAGGTACCAGGTACCAAAGTTAAATCAGGATCAGATTAACAATCTTAACAGTCCCATTTCCCCCAAAGAAATAGAAGCAGTCATTAATAGTCTTCCAACCTAAAAAATCCCAGGACCAGATGGGTTTAGTGCAGACTTCTATCAGACCTTCGAAGAAGACCTAATTCCAACTCTCCTCAAGCTATTCCACAAAATAGAAACAGAAGGTACTCTACCCAATTCGTTCTATGAAACCACAATTACTCTGATACCTAAACCACCCAAAGATCCAACAAAGAAAGAGAACTTTAGACCAATATCCCTTATGAACATTGATGCAAAAATACTCAATAAAATCCTCGCAAACTGAATCCAAGAACACATCAAGACGATCATCCTTCATGACCAAGTAGGCTTCATCCCAGGGATGCAGGGATGGTTTAATGTATGGAAATCCATCAATGTAATCCACTATATAAACAAACTCAAAGACAAAAATCACATGATCATCTCCTTAGATGCTGAGAAAGCATTTGACAAAATCCAGCACCCATTCATGTTAAAAGTCTTGGAAAGAACTGGGATTCAAGGCCCATACCTAAACATAATAAAAGCATTCTACAGCAAACCAGTAGCCAACATCAAAGTAAATGGAGAGAAGCTGGAAGTAATCCCACTAAAATCAGGGACTAGACAAGGCTGCCCACTTTCTCCCTACCTATTCAATATAGTACTTGTAGTCCTAGCCAGAGTAATTCGACAATGAAAGGAGATCAAGGGGATACAAATTGTAAAGGAAGAAGTCAAAATATCACTATTTGCAGATGATATGATAGTATATATAAGTGACCCTAAAGATTCTACCAGAGAACTCCTAAAACTGATAAACAGCTTCAGCTCAGTAGCTGGATATAAAATTAACTCAAACAAACCAGTGGCCTTTCTCTACACAAAAGATAAACAGGATGAGAAAGAAATTAGGAAAACAACACCCTTCACAATAGTCACAAATAATATAAAATACCTTGGTGTGACTTTAACGAAGGAAGTGAAAGATCTGTATGACAAGAACTTCAAGTCTCTAAAGAAAGAAATTGAAGAAGACCTCAGAAGATGGAAAGATCTCCCATGCTCATGGATTGGCAGGATTAATATAGTCAAAATGGCTATCTTGCCCAAAGCAATCTACAGATCCAACACAATCCCCATCAAAATTCCAACTCAATTCTTCACTGAGATAGAAAGGGCAATCTGCAAATTCATCTGGAATAATAAAAAACCTAGGATAGCAAAAACTATCCTCAACAATAAAAGAACCTCTGGTGGAATCACCATGCCTGACCTTAAGCTGTACTACAGAGCAATCATGATAAAAACTGCATGGTACTGGTATAACAACAGACAGGTAGACCAGTGGAATAGAATTGAAGACCCAGAAATGAACCCACACACCTTGGGTCACCTTATCTTCGACAAGGAAGCTAAAACTATCCAGTGGAAAAAAGACAGCATTTTCAATAAATGGTGCTGGCACAACTGGCAGTCAACATGTAGAAGACTGCGAATTGATCCATTCCTTTCTTCTTGTACAAAGCTCAAGTCTAAGTGGATCAAAGACCTCCACATTAAACCAGAGACACTGAAATTCATAGGGAAGAAAGTGGGGAAAACCCTGGAAGATATGGGCACAGGGCTAAAATTCCTAAACAGAACACCAATGGCCTGTGCTGTAAGATCACAAATTGACAAATGGGACCTTATAAAATTGCAAAGCTTCTGTAAAACAAAAGATACTGTCAATAAAACAAAAAGGTTACCAATGGATTGGGAAAGAATTTTTACCAATCCTAAATCTGATAGGAGGCTAATATCCAATATTTACAAAGAGCTCAAGAAGCTGAACGCCAGAAATTCAAATAACCCCATTGAAAAATGGGGTACAGAGCTAAACAAAGAATTCTCAACTGAAGAATGCCAAAGGGCTGAGAAGCACTTTAAACAATGTTCGAAATCCTTAATCATCAGAGAAATGCAAATCAAAACAACACTGAGATTCCACCTCACACCAGTCAGAATGGCTAAGATCAAAAATTTAGGTGACAGCGAATGCTGGCGAGGATGTGGAGAAAGAGGAACACTCCTTCATTGCTGGTGGGATTGCAAGCTGGTACAACCACTCTGGAAATCAGTCTGGCGGTTTCTCAGAAAAGTGGACATAGTACTACCAGAAGATCCAGCAATACCTCTCCTGGACATATACCCAGAACATATTTCAACTGGTAACAAGGACACATGCTCCACTATGTTCATAACAGCCTTATTTATAATAGCCAGAAGCTGGAAAGAACCCAGATGTCCCTCAACAGAGGAATGGATACAGAAAATGTGGTACATTTACACAATGGAGTACTACTCAGCTATTAAAAACAATGAATTTATGAAATTCTTGAGTAAATGGATGTATCTCGAGGATATCATCCTGAGTGAGGTAACCCCATCACAAAAGAAGTCACTTAATATGCACTCACTGATAAGCGGATATTAGCCCAGAAATCTAGAATACCTAAGATACAAGTTCCAAAATATAAGAAAATCTAGAAAGAACAATGCGTGGATACTTCACTCCTCCCTAGAATAGGGATTAAAATATACATGGAAGGATGTGCAGAGACAAAGCTTGGAGCTAAAATGAAAGGATGGGCTATCCAGATAGTGCCCCACTCGGGTGGTCCATCACATAATCAGCCACCAAATGCAGACACTCCTGCATACACCAGCAGGACATTGCAGAAAGGACCCTGATATAGCTCTCTCCTGGGAAGCTTTGACAGTTCCTGACAAATGCAGAAGTGGATGCTCACAATCATCTACAGGGCAGTACACAGGGTCCGCAATGTAGGAGCTAGAGAGAGTACCCAAGAGTTGTAGGGGTCTGCAACCCTATAGATGGAACAACAGTATGAACTAATCAGAACCCTCAGAGCTCATGTCTCTAGCTGTATATGTATTAGAAGATGGCCTAGTTGGCCATTATTCGAGAAGAAAGGCCCTTGGTCTAGCAATGTTTATAGGCCCCAGTACAGGGGAATGCCAGGGCCAAGTAGCAGAAGAGGGAGGGTAGGGGAGCAGGGTGGGGGGAGGATATAGGGGACTTTTGGATAATACTTGAAATGTAAATGAAGAAACTCTCTAATAATAAAAAAAATAAAATAAAAAAATAAAAAAGATGAAGGGACTATTAACAATAGTATAATAATTAATTTGAGATTTTTAGATTATATGGACAATTATGGTGAATCATAGAGATGATAAAAAATGACATGGAGACATAGGCACATTAATATAATTAGTTGCATTTAACAAACAGATAATTAAAACAATCTAAAAAATTGCTGTCATAAAATTAGGAATGGAGGAAAACTCTTTGTGAAAAAAATTGCTATGTCTTGTGCACATAATATTTAGTAACTAAAGTCAGAATTTTTTTACAGTAAGAACGTACAGCCTTAGCATTTTATGGAGGATACAAATAGGGAAGGAGAAAGTGAAGCTGTACTTGCTCATCGAAATGCCGTACTGTATGTTGATGATCCTAAGGAATTTAAAGGATATTTTAAACCATTAGGTTAGTTTATCAGGGTTTCAGTATATCAGTTGTATATTGAAGTGTCGTTACTTCTCTATGTAATAATAATGAGTACTTACACTGTAAAAATCTCGAAGTAATGAATGTTATAAAACATGTGAACTGGATGTTATAAGATGATGATGAAATAAAGATTTTAAATAAGTAAAGAAATATAAAATGTAATCATGATGCCTAAAGCTCAAGAATCAGCTTTAACCAGACAGTGCATTAAAAACAACACAATTAAAATGTCATTCAGTTTTATGGTAGAAATCAACAGACCATAAAGTATTTATATAGGAATGCAAGAACATTTTGAAAGTTGAACAGACCTTAAATTTTCTGTTATCTGATGAGTCTCATAGTCAAAACAGCCATCAAAACAATACATTTGCATAAAGATAGTTATGTATTAAAAAGGAATGGATATAAAACAATTTAATGAACATGCATTTCACTAAATAATATACTTATGTTTTAGTATTTCTACTAAATATATTTCACAAGTTTTTCTTGTAATATGATTGTTTCATTTTCTATTTTTTTTCTTTATTTACATTTCAAATGTTATCCCCTTTTCTGGTTTCCCCTCTGAAACCCCCCTATCCCATTCCCCCTCTCCCTTATCAACAACCTACCCACTCCTGCTTCCCTGTCCTAGTATTCCCCTACACTGGGGTGTCGAGCCTTCTCAGAACTAAGGGTCTCTCCTCACATTGATGTCCACAAAGGCCATCCTCTGCTACATGTGTAGCTGGAGCCATGAGTCCCACCATATGTACTCTTTAGCTGGTAGTTTAGTCCCTGGGAGCTCTGGGATACTGGTTAGTTCATATTGATGTTCCTCCTATGGGGCTGCAAACCCCTTCAGCTCCTTGGGTTCTTTCTTTAGCTCCTCCATTGGGGTTCCTCATTTTCTATTTTAAAGGCAATATTTCACTTATTGTGTGAAAAATGAAATTTATTTTAGGCTCAAACACCACATGGTGGCGCTGTTGACTCAGAAATTGCTAAATATAGGCGGCTGCTACAAGGTTAGTGGCCTTTAAGCTGCTGTGTCCTTCTGTGTCTTCAGATAATATTCAGATATTTACCAGGGTAAATATGTTCTATGTTCTTAAAGGAAGAAACGGAATGTTCTTTTCATTATAAAAATTTATGGATAAAGAGCAGCAGTACCTGTCATAGACCCTGGAAAACACTTTCAGTATTGTTGGATTTTATTTGCTGTTTGTCCATCTACTCACTGATGGAACAATCCAGAACAAAGTGGGGAAGAAACTTTTGCTGAAGACTAGGTTTTGCTACCAATGTTCATTGTGCACACACACAACAGTGTTTGGGTGTGTACTGATGGGACAAGGCTGTGGTGCTTCATTGTGAGGGGTCAAAGCATTTTCACATGAACACAGATGAGTTGTCACCGCTGGCACCAAGGACAGGCGAGTGAAACCTTGCTCTGATGATCTCATCACTGCCACTCCACCGTGCTTTCCTAATAACTCATCAGAGAATATTTCCTTTCCTGTGTAAATAACACATTCAACTTCTGAGACTTTAAATGTGCATACTTGCATGGAGAATGTTTCACTGTCTACCTCCTGTAGAGTAGCTTATACATCAATCCCTCTAACACCTAAGTAATCATCAGATTTTGTGACCTTGTAACCCACAAGATAATGACACATATGATGCTTTCTATGTTTATGTCATACATTCATACATTTAATAAAATGAACGCAGTTGTATTTAGCTGTATATATACTAATTCTAAAGAAAGTAATATTAAAAATTAATGTGAAATGATTCCTGCTGAGGAATTCCCTAAGCAAATCCATAAAGTCCAGTACTGAAGGCTCTTTATCTCATGGGCTGACTCTTATACTTAGTTACACACTGGGTCTCAGATATGACACAGGTGCCCAAATACTGCTTTTTGGAAAATGTCTCAGATAGCTCTGGGTAATCGGGAACTCACTGTCTACCCATGTTGACTAGGACTCCAATCTTCCTGCCTCGGCCTCCTCAGTACTCTGTTTACTGGTATGTACTTCACACTCAGATCAAAAAAATATTTGGGATGATTTGATTGGATAAGTGCATCTTTGAATTTTTTTCTCAACATCACAAACTCAGTTTTGTTAAGACTGTTAAGAGGTCTTGAGTTGAAAAAGCTGAAGAGACCCTGACCTAAATCATAGACAATCCTTTTGTGAAGACTAGTTATAGAATACATGGAGGCCCTTGTCAAAAACAAAAACAAAAAACAAAACAAAACAAACAACAACAACAACAACAAAACCCAAAGGAGGACAACAACAAAATCCCGATCTCTTGAGTATTTCTAGAGAATCAGAGCAATAAATCCCAACATCCATGAAGCTGCCCTTGTCCTTATGGTATGGAAGCTGCTTCTTAATTTTTAAAACCAAATGAGACTTTATGACATGTGACATCACTCTTTGAGTTCTGATTACCAAGCTCATGGTAAACAACTAGTATCTAGATTGTGCTTTTCTTTGTGCTTTTTTTTTTTTTTGGGGGGGGGGAAGTTTGGTTTTTATTTTGAAACAGGGTTTCTCTGTATAGCCCTGGCTGTCTCGGAACTCACTTTGTAGATCAGGCTGGCCTTGAACTTAGAAATCTGCCTGCCTCTGCCTCCCAAGTGCTGGAATTAAAGGTGTGCTCCACCACCGCCTGGTTCTTTGTGCTTTTAAAAACTGTTGTTAATGTCAAGTAAATGTATTCGTATATTTTGACAGCATAATATAATACCATTACAAGAATGTGTCTATCATTAAGGACATCATTACTTTCTTTTTTTTTTCAACTTTTATTAGATATTTTCTTCATTTACATTTCAAGTGTTATCCAGAAAGTTCCCTATACCCTCCCCCCTCCCGGCCCTGCTCCCCTACCCATCTGCTCCCACCCCTTGGCCCCGGCGTTCCCCTGTATTGGGGCTTATAAAGTCTGCATAACCAAGGGGCCTCTCTTCCCACTGATGGCCAACTAGGCNGGAAGGAGCTAGAGAAAGTACCCAAGGAGCTGAAGGGGTCTTCAACCCTCTAGGTGGAAGAATAACATGAACTAACTAGTTCCCCCTGTGCTCATGTCTCTAGCTGCATATATGGAAGAAGATGGCCTAGTTGGCCATCATTGGGAAGAGAGGCCCCTTGGTCATGCAGACTTTATATGCCCCAGTACAGGGGAACGCCGGGGCCATTATGTGGGAGGGGGTGGGTAGGGGAGCAGGGCAGGGATTTGGGAGGGTATGAGGAACTTTCTGGATAACACTTGAAATGTAAATGAAGAAAATATCTAATAAAGAAAAAATAATAAAAAAATAGCTGAGTAGTACTCCAAAAAAAAAAAAAAAAAAACCAAACCCAATTCATTCTATGTATCTAAAGCTACATGTTACAATTTTAGTGTATAAATTATGGTCTCAGGAGGAGATCAGAGACCCAGTTAGGTAGTGTATGTTCTGGCTGTATTGGCTGGACTGGCTCTGGTCCCCAAATTGCCCCTGAGGGACCCGGAACCTGCTAGGATACTTAGTCTGGAATTGATACAAATCACTAAATCTTAAAGGATCTTGACAAGAAAGATTAGAGTTTAGTAAACAGAAATTAGTAAGAGATAAAAGATAGCTTTTAATCTAATTATCAGCCTTAGGGAATGAAGATGAAATAAATGGCAGATGTTTATGTGTGCTCCCTGAATGAGTTAAATGCATTTGATGATTTAAAATGCAGAACCAACATCAACTTTATAACTGGTAACCTGTACAACAGTTCCTGCTGGTTAAATAATCCCTTAACATTCATGTCCTCATATAGATTGGAAGTTTAAATTAAACCTATAATTTGTTAGTTGATATATAGCTGATATGTGTTGGGGTTGTGCTTGCTGGGCTTGTGGAAGGGGAAGCATGTACAATACAAATTGAGCTAATATTCAAAAAAGAAACTAATTCCTATGTGGCTATAAACTAATTAATGCATAGCTCAAGAAGAGAAAAACAAAGAATTGGCTTTTTAAAGTTAATACCCCATGGTGCATGGCTCATAGTCACCTCTTAATAAAAATTATTGAATATTGTGACAGATGGGAATTTGAGTTCACATTTTAAGACATATCCATAAAATCTCCCTTGTATCATGCTGCATACTAATGTCCCCTGCTATGCCCTAAATCAAGTAAATCCTAAACTCAGTAATTCTATCCATTAATTTTTCTATACCTAATATTGGCCTTAAATATATAATTGAATTTTATTCTCAACAGTAGTTCGGAAGATGATCATTGAACTCAACCCTTTTGAAGCATGGGCCTCAATGGAGAAGGTATTATTCACCACCTTATCATAATGTTGTGGAGTTCTAGTGGGGACAATAAGCATGAATCATGAAAAAAAATAGTCTGAGTGCTCATAAAATATTTGATATTAACATCTTGTTTTACTATTTCTCATCTATTTATACCACAAGCAACTTCTTTTACCATGCCTAATTCTCTCTCACCCCTAGGAACTAATGACTTATATATAGCATTCTTGAGAGATAAAAATGAGGTTCATTATTTAAGGATGTTAGAGAAGGAAATTAAACATTGCAAAGTACTTTTTATTAATTTGAATTTTGGAATTATTTTTGCATTAGAGACAATTTTTTCTTTTGTGAACATCAGATATGATTATATATTGTGCTACATCATTATTTAGAATCCAGACCACCTGACAGGATACGAAACTTCTTAAAACATGCAAGTATGGCATCTAAGAGGGAATAGCCACTTTTCTGGCCCTACTCTTCTTGGTTCTGTGTTCATTCCTTTAGATGAACTTGGTCCATTGTTTTTCTACAGTGTTCTTCAGCCATGAAATTTCATTTGCAAGCTCCACACTTCTTTCTTTGCTTAAAGGCCCCTTCTTCTAACAAAAATCCCTATAGACATGTTTGCTATTTTTCCTTTCCATCCATTTTTTTTACCCGAAATCCCATAATTCTAGGACCCTCTCAGCAGATCTCAGAAATCCTAGGAAGCAAATACTGTTAGACATTCTTTGACATGTCTCAGTTCTTTGATTTCTGTAGTGTCTAGAATTAATGTCAGTGGAAAGAATATCTACACTATTGATGGAAAGTCACCTCCATTTAACAGCACTTTTTTAATGAAACCAATTACTGATCTAACCTTGTATAGCCACCATTTTGTCTGCTGCTCATTCTCTAGTACACAAATGAATATGATTCTTCAGACATTGTTCCTTCTCCAGTGCTTCCTTTCTCTCTAGCTCCTGGGATCTTAAGGATAGAGAGCACGTGGGTGGCAGAAGCAACATAGCTTTTGGGACAGGGCCCCTTTCAGGCCTTCATCTTCAGCCAGGAGGCAGAGATGAGCTCCAGGACTCTGTGCACTTGCCTGCAGAGAGTGCTCTGACAACTGAGACTCAGGAGAGAGTTGGACTCACGGGAGTGCTGACAGGCTAACAGAATCACAGGAGGAACAAGCTCCAGCCAGAGACAGTGATAACAGCTAACGCCAGAGATTACCAGATGGTGAAAGGCAAACATAACAATCTTACTAACAGAAAACAAGACCATTCAGCATCATCAGAACCCAGCACTCCCACCACAGTGAGTCCTGGATAACCCAACACACCTGAAAAGCAAGATTCAGATTTAAAATCATATTTCATGATGCTGGTAGAGTATTTTAAGAAGGATATTAATAACTCACTTAAAGAAATACAGGAGAACATGGCTAAACAGGTAGAAGTCCTTAAAGAAGAAACACAAAAATCCCTTAAAGAATTATAGGAAAACACAACCAAACAGGTGATGGAATTGAAAAATCAGTTACTCAATGACACAGATGTCTGTCCATCTTAGTTTAATGATTGTCAAACTGATATTCTCTTTGCTTGTTTCATTTATAAAATATTTATGCATATAAATAAATGTTTTATATGGTTTGTATTATGTCTCCTTAGGAACAAGCTTAAAATAACATTTTGATACTGTGGCAAACTTATGGCAGGAGTTTTAATGCTTAGAGGATCACATGTCTGATAGTCATGTAGCCATATGCTAAGATTAAATTTGAGAGGAGTGCTCTTCATTGATTGTTGGGATCAAAGTTTGATCCACAGATTGCTTCCCTTGGGGTGGGATAGGACCTTGGGGAGGTGGGCTTAGTGCAAGGTCTTTGCCAGTACACACATTGCCAGTGTGTACTTAGAAGGATATTTTCTTGGGGTTCCTTGGCAGTTCTTAAAGATAGTTATAGCATTGATGTCACTTTTCCCCCCTGGCTTCCTGTTCAAGATGTGACCTCTGACTTGTCCCTTTTACAAGTGTTTCAGCCATAATGCACTATATCATCATTAATCTCACCAAAAGCCTAAACAATGGTACTACCTGATCTTTGCCTTTAACATCCAACTATGAGCCTGAGATAGTCATTTCATTATAGTAATGAATGTTGTCAATACACACTGTTCACTCACTTTTTCTTTCTCTTTTTTTTCTTTTTGGTCATTTTTTTTCTGTTTCTAATAATTTTAGAAAGTAACTTAAGTACCTTCTATTACTATATAGATCACAGTGGGCATTAATTGGGTTTGTGATACTCTCCAAAAGTCTGGTTTTAACAGAAAATTTAATTTATTAGTAATTTTTATAGTGACTCGATATAATTTACCTTTTTTCTCTCCATTTTCTCAAGAAAAATTGACAAAGATGTGAAGATGGAAAACAGATTGCTTAGTATTCATCCGATGTCTGGGTCATGCTTTAACACACCCACACTGCAACTGCCAGTGCCTGTCAGCTCCTAGGGATGTGACTTTTGAATATTCTCAAGTGCTTAATATTTTACTCTTAATATTCCCACTTCCCTCTTTTAGCACACTTAGCGGCTGGCCATATGTTCTGTTTATTCTCTAGTGTACTTTGCAAGTTAACACACTGTTGTTTTCTTTTGTTGGCATTGTGATTCATAGCCTATAATGTTACAGTTTATTTTATTTTTGGTGAGAAAGAGTGGTAGGAATTTAAGCAACTTTGCCAGAGGCAATGCATGGGCCATGCTGTGGAGTGTCCTTCGTTTCTAGTCTCCTCACACCCACTTTGTGAAAGGCCTCATGCATAGGTATCTGATAGTTGAAGCTATTTGAAGGACTCACTTTGGTGAGCTTCACTCTGAAATCCCTTCCCCAGGCATTTGCTGAGTGTCGGGAGGTGAGAATAGTGTGGAAAACCATAATCTCTTCAGAGCCCAGAGATTTATATCTTCTAAGCTTCCTATGTATTACAACCCCGCCCTCCCCCCCCCCCGCACACCCCTGCCCCCACTTTTAAGCAGGAAGAGTCCAATAATTTGGAGTTGAGTACAGATATAAAAAAGGACCTTTGTTTAAGCCATACATCTTCTAGAATTTTGTTAAGATTCTCAGTTTTTAATTTAAAATTTAGTATGTTATATTTTTTGTTTTTTAGTTTACACATTATTAATTCTCAAACAATGTGCATTTTATCTAGCTTCTCAAGGTGGTGGTAACCACCTAAATATGCTTGATGGAAAACATGTACACATGAAAATATAAATGAATACTCCACATATTTTACTCTCCAGCACAAACGAATACAAATTGAATGACAGTTCTTGGTAGGTTAAAGACTGAAACAACCCTGAGAGATACTTGCATACGTCTCTTTTTCTGTAGCACATCTACCTATTGAAGTAACTTAGATTCTGGATGGGGAAAAAAACAAGTTTTGAGTTGGCTCAAAATATTACAGCTACATTTAATTATGTAACAGTAAAATATTGAAAAGGTATATTTTATCTGAGGGTAGAGTGGTTCATAAATTCCTGTAGAAGCCTTTGCTGAGGAACATCAGGCAGTGAAGGATGGAATGATGTCCAGAAAGGCAGAGAGGTGGAGCAAGATTCTGGTCTGGCAATGAATGCCTGAGGGTTGGATGGGGGTGGGGTCAGGGAGATGTCAATACTATAGCTCCTTTAGATGCTATTTGATTAAGTAGCTATTCTAGATGAGGGTCAATGAAAAAGCTTGTGATTTATTCGGGGTAATCAAGGACTATATAAACCTTGGAAAGTGGGAAGGATTTTTTTTTCCCCTAGGGTGAAGTTTCATTGATTCAGGCTTAAGGTTCTGGGGAATACCTCATTTGCAGAGAGAAGTATTCTAAGAAGTTGAACCTATAACTTTACCAAGGATTACATGACAGTGTGGGAGTTGGTGTTCTCCAGATAAGGTAGAGAAGAGAAATCCCTGCTTTGAAAGTGAGTCCTCCATTTTGCACCAGCTCATGGCAGCTATCTGGACATGGTTGACTTAGACCTTAAGTAGCTTGGTTTCCCAACAAAGCACTAAGCATTTATAACCCTCAAAATACTTTCCAATGAGATAGGTGCTGAATTAGTGGTTATGTGTAGTAGATATACTCTACATCAATGAGAATGGTGAGAATACATTGATATTAGAACCAATAGGTGAAATTAGAGTGAGCTGTTGCTGTGGGTTGTTTTTTAGTGCTCAAATAATTTAAGATTGGTCACTACTGGGGATGTAGAGATGTTAGAGGTGGTATAATTATTAAGATACCTTAGCTAGGGGAAGGTGTTGTATTCAAATTGCAAAACCCCAAAGAGGCCACCAGGAACCACAACTCCAATGCAAGCACACAAGCTTGGGCCACAAACCTTACTGATTCAAGAGGATAAGAGAACTGCCCCAAAGTCTAGAGAAAGGAGGCTTATAAAGGGGAAAAAAAACCCTGCAAGCAGGGGTTTCCAAGCTTTGGCCTTACATGAATGGGTAAGAGGATAAAGGAATGCTGGCTTTTAAACTAATTGGTTTACAGTACCTGATTAAACTACCAGGAGAGTAGCTCTGACTGACCCTAAATATTAAATCATCTTCCAGTTCAACAATGGCTGCTTAGTGAAGGCTGGTACAGCAAAGGCTGGGATACCATACATGATCTCAAAGGGGGTTAGTCCCATTGGGTAAGGAGATTTCTTACCTGGGCAAAGAGAAGGAGCATCACTCAGACCCCAGCAGTCTCTAAGGCTAATTTAGTTAAGGTCTTTTTAAATTGTTTACTTATTCTTTTACACAAAGGTGGGTGTTTTCTGTAAGGCTATCTCCTTAGCAGCCTTGTCAGCCAGGTTGTTACCTCTAGCCATTGGAGCTGTTCCTTTTTGATGTCCTGGGCAATGAATGATTGCCATTTTTTTTTTCAGCCAGGAGGCGTTAAGGAATTGTAGAGTTTTATCTTTATTTTTTGTAGTTCTTCCTTCTGCTGTTAGGAGCCTTGGTAAATGGCTCCATGCACATGAACAGTTGCAAATGCAAACTGGCTCTCTGTGTAGATGTTAACAGCCAGTCTTTTTTCCATGGTGAGGGCCGGTGGGTGTAACTGCTATTAGCTCAGCCCTTTGAGCTGAAGTGCCTGGGGGAAGAGAATGAGGCCGATTATCTCCGTTTCTTAGTCACTGCCATCCGTGCTCTCCTCTGACCCTCATGGATGAAGTTGCTCCCACCTGTGAACCAGGTGCACTCTGCCTCTATCAGAGGACAGTCCCTCAAGTCAGGTCTGGTACTGTGTACCTGTGTACCTTTTCACATTGATGGAGTAGGCAGTCCAAGTCACGAACTTGTAGGAGAGCTACAGGGTTCAGGGAAACAGGAGGCTGGAAAATAATTTGGCTAAGGTTGATTAGTAGAGTTTGATAATGAGTCCTGTGGGTATTACTGAGCCATCGATCAGGAGGCTGCTTGAGTACCCCTTCAATAACATGGGGTGTCATCACAAACAAAATCTGTCCCAAAGTTAATTTATCAGTATCTTTAATCAACAGTGCTGTGGCTGCAATAGTAAACAGGCAAGCTGGCCATCCTGCTGCCATTGGGTCCAAGCCACTGGTTGTTTCCATGGACCTAGCTCTAATCAAGGTTCAAAGACTAAAGATACCTACCAGCACTTTAAATCTGAGGCCATACCATAGGCCATCTGAGTAAACTCAGGAATCCTAACTGCTTGTTTGTACCTGAGCTGAGTTTGCAGCACTATCAGCCTTGGAGCTCTGCCACATTCTGCCTCTGGAGGAGGGAGGGGTTGCTCAAGAAGGGAAGGTCAACAGCACTCCAGCAAGCCACTACTTGGGCCACTGATGCTATTGCTACTTCCATCTCCACCCCCCACCCCAAGGTGGGGCTCTGTGTATGCCCAGAAGGTGGGAAAACAAGGATGGATGGGGCCTGCTGGAGACCAGAGATCAGCTACCAGCTGTGTGCCTCCATGACCAGCTCTGGAATAGCTCACTTTCTGTTTCCTTCTCTTTCAGCAAATTTGCCTCTCCAATATCTAGTAATTGGATCCCTTCAGATTTGAAATGAATTTGAGCTCTCATCTTTGCTAACAACTTTCTCCCAAGCCAGGAATAACCATAAATGAATTGGTTACCCATCCTGTTCCGAAGTCTACTGATCTTCGGGTAGTCCATGAAGATTGCTTAGTACTTGTGGCCCCTTGGATCCGGGACACTTTGGAGCACATAGGCCCCTTTTCCTTCAGGAGCACCAAATGTTGAGTTCTGGTATTTACCAGCAAATCTCCAGACCCTAGAGCAGGGGAGGGGACCTGTGTGGACCAACATACTGACTTCTGCGCTGGAGTCCTAGGTCCGGATGCCATTCACTCTAAGTGTGACTCTGTGTTCAGGGATGGGTTCTGAACCCCGCCTCCCTCAATCTTCTTCTTTCCCTTCAAATATGACCTTAGCCTGTGGCTTTTTCTTTGGGCAGTCTCTAGCCCAATGACTTTATTATTATTATTATTATTATTATTATTAATATTATTTGCAGTAAGAACACTGATTCTTACCCAATGGTGGTTGGCAACCTCATGTAGACTCCTTTCCTCTGGCAATCCGTTGGAGCTGGCATATATTTTCCCTGGATCCGGGGCATTGTTGGCTAGAAGAACCCTGCCCAAATCTCTCTATTCAATGTCTTTCCTGTCTTAATGTGCTTTTCTTCTGCACTTTCTCTGTTATTTTATACCTTCTCTGCAACTTCCACTAGATCCCTCAACAACTTTTTTCTTAATCTTTCTTGTCTCCATAGCTTCTTCCTTATGTCCAGTGCTGACTGCTTGATAAAAGCAAGGAACTGATAAAAAGCCATGTTAGAATTTTCTATTTTTTTTTCAAGTTCTATTTGTGTATAGCAACAAAAACTATCTATGACTCATTCAAGAAATGCCGCTCAACTTTCATCAGTTCCCTGCCTAACATCTGTCTATACCTTGACCAAGTTATTGCTGAGGCCAACAGAGCCTGGCGGTAGATCTGGAGACACCCTGCACCTTCGGCCATGTTGAAGTCCCAATCAGAATGGGTTCCCCTCTTGGGCCAGGAACCAGTTTCTTGGCCTCTGTCAGTGGTGAAGAGAACCTGCAAGAGCTTTGGGTAGGTGACTGCACTGAGTGCCCTCTGGTGCATGGAAGGGAGTGGTTACTGCTTCTCAGTGGGCTGAGTGTGGCAGGACAGTGTCAGTGGAGACCTTCTCTTTACAACTTAGAGATTATATTTGTTCAGACAGGGAGCAAGCACTTCTCCTGGCAAGAAGGGTAACTACTTACTGAGCAAAATGAGTGACCAGGAGTCTTTTCCAAGCTCTGGTGAGAGATACATTTGTCCACTTGGGATCTCTCCTGCTCAATCTGTCCATGAGTAGGGTCCTGCTCTCTAGGAACATACCTCCCACTCAGGGCGTTCTTGGTTAAGGCTGCAATTGGCCCCAGCATTAGACTTTTCTAGGGGCCCTGGATAACTGTGTATGCTGCACCTGTGCCCTGTGGAGGGGAGGGGGAGCACCTGTGCCAGCCATGCCACCAGACCTGCAGTGGACCTGGTCATGTTTCTTGTGCATCAGGCAGAGGGCCCTGCAGGACTCCCTGAAAAGGGGGTTTGGGTGTGGTAGGCTGCTCAGCATGCCCACCAGGGTGCACCAACAGCTCACATCAGGTCCAGGACCCTGGTCTTCCTGTTTGTCCCTGCCCAGGGCACTATAGTGGCCTAGAGAAGACAGCTATAAGTGGGTGGTGAAAACTAGCCAACAGAAAAAACAGACAGGATGGCTTATAGTGGGATTCTACATCTGCTCTTTCCTTCCCAGAAACACCAGGGGGACTTTGTACGCTATGACTTTGGAATGTCTCTCAAACCCCACTAGCTACAATATACCAGCACATTTGCCCTTGTCATTTTTATTTTTATTTTTATTTTGCGACAAAATACAGAATAGGCCTCTTCAGAACAGAATTAAAAACTTATTCTGAACAGAATAATTGTGGTACCACACAGGCATATAGTCAGACAAAGACAGAAATTATCATACATAAACACATGGACGTTTAGACTCAGACATACCAGTATTGAGACCCTGCAGGTTGGGTCCTGGTGGCTTTGGAGTTTCCCAGCCAATGCACCAAATGTTGTGCCCAGATAACAAAAAACACAAAGAGACCACCAGGAATCACAACTCTGAAGCAAGCACATGAATCTTTATTCAGGCTTGAGCCTGGGCCACAAAGCTTCCTGATGAAACAGGATTAGGAGAGCAGCCCCAAGGTCTAAGGAAAGGGGGTTTATAAAGGAAAAATACTGCAAGCAGGGGTCTCTGAGCCTTGGCCTTACATGACTGGGTAAAATAGTAAAGGAATATTGGTTTTTAAACTAATTGGTACCTCGTTAAACCACAAGGAAGAAGCACATATCTAAAGGAACATCTTTACCTGGGAACAACTTGTGTTTGCTTAGCCCATTCTGTTGTTATCAGCTAGCGGCAGCTGCTGTGTCTATTTTGCAATTGTCAGGGACAGTTTGTGATTTTTCCCAGACCTCAAGCACTGGGTCATGCCTCTCTGAGGGAAAATTAACTTAGTATGGAATCTTAAAAACAAAATGGAATTTATTCTGCTACTTTCATCCCTAAAGAGGTTATGATCCTCAGAACATCATAATTAAACTGGGTTCACAGTTCTTTTGGGCCTTCAAGAACTCATGAAAGGGTTTTGCTTTCATATCATTAGCTACAAGGTTAGCGATATGTTACTTATAAGTAAACAGAAAGTGCTGGACTGACCCTCTTGATTTCCTCACATGCTTGCTTTTGCCATTGTTTACTATGTACCCACAAAGTCCTTACCTGATATAAGATGATGCCCGTAGTCTTCCCAGAACAGTGAACTAAACAAATCATTTGCTTCAAAAAGTGATCTAATCTTGGGTACTGTCTTAAGGTTTCCATTTCTGTGAAGAGAAAACATGACCAAGGCAACTATTGTAAAAGATGACATTTAATTGGGCCTGGCTTACATGATCAGAGGCACAGTCCATTCTTATCAAGTCAGGAACCATGGCAGTATTTAGGCAGTCATGGTGCTGGAGGAGCTAACAGTTCTACATCTTGTTCTGAGGCAAACAGAAAAAGATTGGGTCCTACTTGACTTGGAAGAGGGTCTCAAAGCACACCCCTACAGATACACACTTCTTCCAACAAGGCCATACCTACTGCAACAAGGCCACACCTCCTAATAGTACCACTCCTTGGGACAAGCACATTCAAACCACTGTATTCCACTGCTTGGCCCCCATATGCTTGTTCAAACACATGAGTCTATGAGGGTCATATTTAACATAGTATAAAAAATACATTTAATCCAACCTCAAGAGTTCCCATTGTTAGCATTCCTTCTGGATCTTCTTCACAGTTACCTGGCAAGAGCAGGGCATGGGAAGGGGAGTTGAGAAGGAAGTAGAGAGGCTGGCCTAGGAACATGTGGGGTGGGAGGGGCAGAAAGTGAATGGGGAGGGAGGAAGAAAGGGGTCAGGGAGAGAATAGAGTCAGAGAGAATAATTGAGTGTTGAGGAGCAACCACTTCTTTTATAGTGGGTCAGGCACTCCTGGCTACTGCCAGGTAAGTGTGGGGCAGAGCCTAGAAGTAATGGGAACACCCACAGTCTATAGCAGTTTCAACAATATTAAAAGCCCGAAGTTCAAAGAGTTTTCTGAGATTTATTCAATCATTTAATTCCCTATAAATTCAAAGTCAAAAAGCAGATCACATAACTCCAAAACCACAGGATATATATTGCCATTCTAAAATGTCATAGTGAGGAAATACAGGAACAAACAAGAGCAAAACCATCTTGGCAAACTCCAAACTCTGAATGTCCATGTCTGATGTCAAAGGTCTACCGACCTCAACTCCGTTCATCATTGTTGACTTTAGTACAATTCTCAGTGGTTGGTTCTACTCCTAGTTAACAGCTTTCCTCAGCAGATATCCCATAGCTCTGGCATCTTGAACATCTTGGGATTACTAAGGCTACTTCAACTTCACAGCTTCTTGTTCCAATTTATGGGATCCAAATATAATCTTCTGGGCTCCTTCAAAGAGCTTGCTTACATCTCCAGCTCTGCTTTCTGTAGTTGTCTAGCCTCTAGCTGACTCCACTCCACTGCTGTTGCTGTTCTTGGTAGTTGTCATATGGTACTGGCATCTCCAAGACACTGGGGTCTTCTGCTAAGCTTCATCAATCACCTTTCATAGGCTCTTTCCATGGTGCCAAGCTTCAGCTTCTTTTCATGACCCCTTCAGTCCTGGGCTGTCAACTGAATCTGAGGCTTCACCTTCACTAATGGCTTTCCCTGGCCTCTTACAGTGACAAGCCTCTGCTGCTCTCCAGGACCCCCTCATACCTTCAAAGCCAGCACTATCATAGTGATTTTTACACATTACCAAGTCCAGCTTCAGCATGAGGTACAAGCTTGGTACCTCTGGAACACATTTTCTTTGTCTCTCAGAAAACATTTCCCAGATTTCACCTCATTGATGCTTATCCCTTCTTAATCACCACTAATTTCTTAGCTTCAGCAAACCTGTATCAATTGTCACAGCAGACCCTTCTATTTTTATTCTGAAGCCAGAGCACCATGACTGGAGATGCCAAGTTCTGCTTATTGGAGCTGGAACATGCCCCCCTTCTTTTATTACATTATCACCAGCTTTATGTTTTCCAACTCCTTCACTGCCTAAGCTTGTCTATCTTGGAACTTGCTCTGTAAACTGACCTTGAACATTGAGATCTGCATACCTTTGTTTTCTGATTTCTGGGATTCTAAGCTTTTCTCTACTTAGAACTTTCTTTGTTCCAGGGTGGCCTTGAACTCAGAAATCTGCTTGCTTCTTTCTCCTTCGATTAAAGATGTGCACTACTATGCCTAGGACAAATCTTTCCTTGGTCACTGTTCCTTAAATTCTGGATCAAAAGACTGTGTCTTTCAGCCTCAAGATCTGCATCACAGTTGTGCTCTCCATTTCTGGATTGTAGTTCATTTCAGAGTAATATCCAAGTAAAAACAATGAACAAGTAATAATGGCTAACAAGATATAACTATTCCTTGTTTAAATGCAAACACATAAACAATAAGCTTAGCTGGGTGGGATCTTGCACTTAGGTTACCACTGTCTTAATCTGTTTATCTTCTTGAGCATAGAATTCAGTTCCATTGTACTTCCTAGTGCCCTTTCATTACTTGAACCAGACATTTTGTGCTTTCTCTCTCCAAACTTGCAGCATAAAATCAAAAAGCTCTTCATAAGACTAAACAATAGCAAAGTCTAAACTAGATTGTTTTGACACATCCTTTGTCAATGCAATTAATTTGACTCTTCACCTTAGCCCAAGACAGGCTCTTCTGACAAAGGCAAAAAATAGGTACATTCTTCATCAAAATATCACAAGAGCATTCTCTCAGCCACATACAAATATTCTTCTCCTCTGATACTATTGATCCAGTAAATAATTGTGAACCCCAAAAGACCACCAAAGAGCAGATTCCTATGCAATCACATTAGAGTTCCTGCTTGGGCTCCCCACCAACCCTGACACAGCAGGAAGGCGTAACATTTTAGTGTATTGCATGGAAACTCCAAGGCCTCCAGGACCCAAACCAGAGGGTCTTAATACTGGTAATGTCTGTCTGAGTCTGTGAGTCTGTCCATGTGTTTATGTATGGAAATTCCTGTCTGTGTCTTTGTCAGTTCATAAATTCTGAGTGATGCCACTTCTGTAATTTTGTTCTGAAAAAATGACTTAAATCTGTATCTGTGGCTGGACAGGTCAAGGCAGATGTTCCAAGGGTCCTTGGCCATGAGGGACCAAAAAGTATTCTGGTCTGGGATGGGCATGGGCTGAGAAAACCAAAGGAACCCACCAATCTCATTACTTTTATTCCTTCTTGACAAACAAGAAGAGGTGAGTTTCTTTATATATATATATATGCCCTTGTGTGTATCAGAAACATTTGGTGATTAAGGAAACAAACCCCATCACTATGTTCTTCCCTGCATGTCTGCACGAAGAAAGCATAAGCAGACAGACATCTTGCCCTTTGGTTTCTTGGGGTCACCTTTAGCCATCCTGACTGTATCGTTCTCTAGTCTGGGCAGCGCAGGGCACGATGCGCGGCTCAGCATTCCCCAGCCTCACGCTAGTGCCTCCACGAGAGCTGCCTGCTGGAAAGTTTTAAGTAAGTTTATGAATTTGTATATTCAGCCGCATGTAACCACATGAGGCCAGTGGGCCATGAGTTATGTGCATCAACATGAAAGATTCTGGTTCTTTCCAGGGAACACATTATACCTTAAACCTTTGGTTATCATTGTCCCTGGTTATTTTAAGTGTCTCTTTTTACTAGGCTGGTATGCCAAACTCTTTTGATAATTAGGGAGAGAATTCTTTTTTACACACTGTGGTCAATGAAGAAATTACTAGAACCTACCTAATTTGGTGAGATATTTATGTTATCAGTAAGTAGGCATAATCAGAAATAATGTCTTGAAAATATGATCTGTAGAAATCTAGATATCCCAAGGATAAAGAGTTGTGTCGATTTTGTTGAATGACCTACCTGTGCTAGCAGAAGTACTTGCTGTTCATATGGAATGGATAGTACTGGATAGAAGTGGTGATTCCTTTTTTTTTCTCTTTATTAGATATTTTCTTCATTTACATTTCAAATGTTATCCAGAAATTTCCCTTACCCTCCCATATCCCCGCCCTGCTCCCCTACCCACCCCATCCCACATAATGGCCCTGGCGTTCCCCTGTATTGGGGCATACAAAGTCTGTATGACCAAGGGGCCTCTCCTCCCAATGATGGCCAACTAGGCCATCTTCTTCCATATGTGCAGCTAGAGACATGAGCGCAGGGGGAACTAGTTAGTTCATATTATTCTTCCACCTAGAGGGTTGAAGACCCCTTCAGCTCCTTGGGTACTTTCTCTAGCTCCTTCCTTGGGAGTCCTGTGTTCCATCTAATAGCTGACTGTGAACAACCACTTCTGTGTTTTCCAGGCACTGGTATAGCCTCCCATGAGACAGCTATATCAGGTCCCTTTCAGCATTATCTTGCTGGCATATGCTATAGTGTTTATTTTGGTGGCTGATTATGGGAAGGATCCCTGGCAGCTGCAGTCACTGGTTGGTCCATCCTTTTGATTCAGCTTCACACATGATCTCTGTAACTCCTTCAGTGTGTGCTTTGTTCTT
>LR754143.1:0-30966 GCA_902729485.2 Mus minutoides
CCGCTTTTTTCTTCACTCTGTCAATGAATGCTTTCCTCTATGGAAAGTTCATAGTTTGATGTAGCAGGGGTTTTTTTTTTTTGGCTTTCATTGACTATGCTTTTGCAATCATATCCAAGTGTTTACCCTATGATGTCCTCGAGTGTCTTCTCCTTATAGTTTTATAGTTTCAGGACCCACATTTAAGTCTTTGGTTCATTTTGAGCTGATTTGTGTATATCGTGAGAGATGGTGTGCTGTTTTTAAAACAAAATCTCAAACGTTTGATTTACCAAAAGAAAGCTCAGGATCCAACACTGAGGTGAAAGCCTGCTAGCTCAGAGAGACAGGGAAAGCACCTAGCTCACCTTTCCACTTCACTGACATCTCAGAAGGGGAAAAAAAAAATTCTTCTCTGTGCTTTTTTAAATGCCTGCCTTTGGATCCCTTTCTTCTAGTGGGGCTGTCTTGTCTGGCCTCAGTGGGAGAGGATACATCTAGTTTTGCTGTGGCTTTATGTATCAGGGTTGGTTGGTACCCACAGTGGGGCCTCTCCATCACTGAGGAAAAGAGGGTCGGGGGATGGGTATGTGTGTGAGGATGGGAATGGAAGAGGGGTGCTGTGGTCAAGCTATAAAGTGAATAAGTACATAAACTAATGAGAAACCAAAAAGAGGAAGCCTTATGATGGCAACATGGAATTACCAGGGAAGACATGGAAAAGGATAAAAAGATCTGGGTCAGAAGAGATCCTGGGAGTCCCTGTTTCCTGGAAGAAGACCAGAACCTGCAGTAACCAAGCTCTACTGAGGATGAACCTATTGGAAAGAGGAAAGGCAAACTGGATTGTCTCCTTACTCACAGTGGGGGACTGGACATTCCTGCGTCAAGACTCAGGATGAAGCAGGAACAGATTATAGGTAAAATCAGCTCAGCGTTACCAAACGATGAGCAGAGAGGCCCTAAGGAAGATGAACAATGCTAAGACCACCAATAAAATCAGCATCTCTAGGATGTTTCATTATCCACGAGCTTCTTCAAGTTAAGCAAGAAGACTATTGTCCACATCTGCTTTGTAAGCAAAAACTGCTCCTTGACTTGTCACCAGTGATTATACAATTTTAGTGGCAAGTATCAACTCAAAAGTCCCACAAATTGGTGAATAAATCCATATGAGATTAATTCTTAATTTTCAGAAAGAATATTAAAGAAATGTCAAATGAAGTTGTCTGAGTACTTCAAACTTTGTTGCACATCTTATTAATAAGCAAGATGTAGCCCATGAAATTCTATGCATAGAGATGCTCACTTTGCTATTGGAAATATGACCAGCAGGTGAAAATGTTGTAGCAGCTATTGGGTTGCTCAAAGAATGCAGCCTCAGATTAACACAGTGCCACCAGGAGGAGTCAGTGCTCATTTTGAATTTCTTTGAAACATTTTGCATGAGTCTGAAATTGGCTAAGGAGTTCACCATATGATTGAAGTTATGTTTGCTATAGAGAAAGATGGATTTGAGAACTACTTATTATCCTAGAAAGACTTGACTCAATTTACCCACATGCTCACTTTGGAGGATGACTGTAATCCAGTAGATATTCTTAATGTTTCCAAGATGGATCCTAATCTTGTGGAGAATAAGGAAAGTACGAGGTATTAAAAAGGAAAAAAATTTTTATTAGAATATTTTATTTTAGGAGATCACTCAGAAAAGACCCTCCACATGGGCAAGTCACCCCAACAATACCCTTGGCCTTTTTTCTTGGTGTAGTCTTTTCTCTTATTTTCTTTTAATAGACAATATAATGCTTAAAATAAAAGACATAAACTACTTCCAAATCAGATTTTAGGCAATAGATATGTGTTATATATATATATATATATATATATATATATATATATATATATATATATATAATCTATCTCTATATACATATATAATCATCTTAGCATACCAGAGGATGAGCAAAAGCACCTAAATAAATGATCAATGATGAAGCCACCAAGTTGACATCTCCAATGTTGACTTATTTATCCAATATATGCATTTATTATAGTATATATAATATACACTAAATATATGACATTTATATATAAAATACATTTTAACATATTAATATATATTTCTGATCAGGGTGAAGGGAGGATGCACTTATGGCACTTTCTGTAGTTCAGAAGTGTTTGGGCTTTCTGTTCCCAGTGAGGAGGCTCTTTGGGACATTCTTAATGAAGGTGACAGTGACTGCTCATGACAAAACTGAAGCTCATCTACCCTTCTTTTATCATATGACTTGCTACTCAGTTAAGTTTGAAGAAGACACAGAGTGAACAAAAGGAGTTCCCTGAAAGTCCAAACAAAAGAACCCTGTGATGCGGTGCTTGTCTGCTGTGCCATCTGAGAACCCTGGATGTGGTGCCTGTCTGCTGTGCCATCTGAGAACCCTGTGATGCGGTGCTTGTCTGCTGTGCCATCTGAGAACCCTGGATGTGGTGCCTGTCTGCTGTGCCATCTGAGAACCCTGTGATGCGGTGCTTGTCTGCTGTGCCATCTGAGAACCCCGGATGTGGTGCCTGTCTGCTGTGCCATCCGAGAACCCTGTGATGCGGTGCCTGTCTGCTGTGCCATCCGAGAACCCTGGATGTGGTGCTTGCCTGCTGTGCCCTCCAAGGGTTTGTGAGAGTCACTTAGGCTCACTAGCTGGGCGAGCTCACATGGGATCATTTGAAAGACTATGCAGTGAACATAGTGATACTGCAATCACTGAGAGGTGTGGCTAAGGTGTTTGCTTACATTTTACATGCTGATTTGCTTCTCCAGAGTGTACTAGAATGTACAAATGTGAAGACGCCACCTTGTAGAATTTTTGTCAAAATATTTTCCAGGAACTGTGTAAGCTTCATGCAAGATTAAACATTCTTTGAAGGATTATTGCCTCAAGACAAGTGCTTTGGTGTCAACTTTTATACTTCTATAGACCTTAGAGGTTTGATGGATGGATTGTGTGAGCATCTCAGAAATTCACCTAAGGTCATCATAGCACAGAACCAAATGCTGGGCAGAAGAAACCTCCCCTGGCCTCTTGTTGCCAGTGTTGGCCTCTTTGGAATCTGATTCCTCCGACTTCAATTCTGACAGCACTGAGAAGAACTCTGCTTAAGGATGGGCGTGTCAGTTGTACCTGAGGGCTCCTGGATTTCCCATGGTTTATGCTGGGCTTGAATGTGTTTTGGACAAGTGCCCAATGTCTATTGGACCTCTCTTCACTTTTATAGCTTCCTTTCTTTGTGTACCAAGGCCTCTGTTGTCCACACTTAGCTTTGTGTTCTATGGTGTCCCTAGGCTATTCCAACTGAGGGAACATGGTGTCCTAAAATGTGTTGGGGGTTCTGAGAAGCACTTACAGCACTGAGATCTGTACAGGCAAAGACCTGCCTTCATTTTTTCAGGACCTCCTGACTATTAATCACTGTACTGGAAGGATGCATCTGTGGGCATGAGGTACACTGTTGGAACGTCAGTGTTCTCAGTGACAGGCGATTCCAGGGGTTGAACCCACTCACTGGCTGTAGGCTCATGGCTATCAAAGTCTGCATCTCAGTTGATGAGTCTTGATCCCATCTATTGATGGGGGGTGTTGAGTGCTTTACAGCTTCAGTCAAGCCTCCCAAAGCCTCTGCCACTCAGCTCCTCAGTGTTCGGCTTCCACTCAGCTCCTCAGTGTTAGGCTTCCACTCAGCTCCTCAGTGTTAGGCTTCCACTCAGCTCCTCAGTGTTTGGCTTCCACTCAGCTCCTCAGTGTTCGGCTTCCACTCAGCTCCTCAGTGTTCGGCTTCCACTCAGCTCCTCAGTGTTAGGCTTCCACTCAGCTCCTCAGTGTTAGGCTACCTTGCTGTTAACATCTATCTCCTAGAACTACCTTTTGCTCTGGGGTTGGGGCTGGTTTAAATTGAGATTGCCTAATTTATGGATTATTCTCAAACCCCCAGAGTGGGTTAGTTTTGAACAACAGGTACCTTCTCAAGATGGTGGCTAGCCCTTTCTTGCTCCCTGAGTCATACAGACTGACAAAATGGTTGTTCTGATTATCCTGACCCATGTGGAAGGAATCTGTCTCACCAAAACCCACTGCTACATTTAAGACTTTTGAGGAGTGTGGAATTGTTTCGATGGTAGGAATGTCCCTTTCTTTCTACATGAGACCCCTGGATTAGCCCTGGGATGAGGGCCATGCTTCACCTCACCCCACTGTCTTGTTGTTATACAAATGACCTGAAGCTAGAAACTGATCATTTAAAAATCAACAAATAGTGATGTGGCATCATCATCATCATCATCATCATCATCATCATCATCTGAGACAGAGTATTGTTCTTTAGTCTAAGCTAGCCTGAAACTTACTATGTAGCCCAGACTGGCCCCAAACCCAGGCTAGTCTTCCATCTTCAGCCTCCCAAGTACTAGAAGTAGAGATCTGAGCCAGCACATGTATATTTGAACAGGCTGTTGAAGGATTCCTAGCTTCGGGTCCTGCATTGGACTCATTGACGATGTTCTTCACTCCTTGGTGTTTGAAGGCAATAAAGAGCCACTAGCGCATCTGGAGGAAGCTGGTAGTCCAAAAGGCTGTCTGTCGTGGTGGTGTCACAGCTTTCCAACACGTAACATCATCATCTCCAGGCACTCCTAGGTGATGGCCAGCAGCCTGTCCCTAGGTGTTTCTATAGTTGTGGAGGAAATGAGGTGGAAAAGAACAACAAACCGGTTAGAAACAGCAGCATCCATCAGACAGTCCCATGGGGGACCGCGGTGTCAGCCCGGACAGTGTCTGCTGCTTGTCAGAGACTCTGGGGTGTATTGAGAGCATGCTATTCGTGGTATTAATGTTGATACATGATTAGGCCCATTGGAACACCCATCATAGCAAGGTCAGCTCTGAAGGCACGCTTAGCTTCTAGCTGTTCAAGACAGGTGCTGGGTGAGGTCCTTCTGTCTTAATGCATACCTAAAAGCTCAGAGAACTTTTAGACTAAAACCTTCTTGTGCTGTTTCTTTGAGTCGGGAATCACAAATTTAGTAGGGAACTACTCACAAATGAGTTTTCTCTTTTAAAACCTATTTTGAAATATAATTTTATTACAAAATTTTTCACTTAACACATTTCAGAAATGACACATTGCTCAAGGAAGGAAAACAAACACAAACAAACCAAACTAAAGCTGGCAGCTCGTTGTCCCGAGACAGCTGTTGCAGGCCTGACTCCTTTGCAGTGCTTTCCAGTCGGGTCCCTCTGTGTCCTTGCCTTCTCAATCTAAGAGTTCAGGACTGCTTGGTCGGTGCACAGCGTCAGCTGCTTCATTTCACTTGAAAGAGTGAATGTTCAAGTCATTTATTCTTCCAGAATAAACTTTATATTTTCCATTTGTATGTCATACATTTGAATCATAAAAATATCCCCCCAATTTAGAATATTATAGAGTACTTAAAGTTTATCTAGAATGGAAAGGAAAGTTTATTCAAGCAGAATCTTAAAACTCAAGTCGAAAAAGCAAAAGTGCAGTTTTAGTCTGCGCCAGGCGGATGGGTGGACTTCTTGGATGGTCAGCGTGGGAAAGGACTCCAGAGTGTCACTTATTGGAGTTGCAGCTGAAGCAAGAGCCTTTCAGAGACTCAGGACCCTGGGTCAGCATCGTACAGAAACAAGCATGTTCTCTTCTTTTCTTTGACTAAAGCCTGGAAACAGTGAGGTCCTGAGAATGGCATCGCGTGGTTACACCTGCTGCACCTTCGGATGCTTGTTCAGGAGTGCAGGACTGGAAGAAGGGGGTCTCAGAGATGAGTGGGCCTAGGGGGGAAGTCAGTTCCTGACCAGTTTCCAAACAAAACCAAAGGTCACCGACTAGCTGTGTGTCTAGCTTGCTTTTCTTATATGCATGGAGGGGCCTCCGTAGCAAACTTAACCCCATAAGGCATCTGCACATGGTAACATTGAAGGTATCAGAAAGCACATTCACAGAGCGGTGTTGCTGATAGGATCTTAGGCTTTCCCTAAAATCCATGCAGGTAGCATTTAGACGTGGGGAGATAGAAAGTGCCCTGTTAAGCTTTGGAATTTAGTTCTACTTTTAATTGAGAAACCATGAAGTTTAGTAGTTAGTCAGCTGGGTTTTATTGTACCCTCAGAATTACAAAGGGAAACATCACACACACACACACACACACACACACACACACACACAGAGCCATGGCTGGCCTCTAGAAATACACATGATACCCTTTTATTGTTCTCTCCCATTTTGCATGCTGGGGTTATGGTCATGAGCCATCACACCTAGTTTCAGGTTGACTGAGAATGCCATACATAATTAAAACCTTTTCCTCACATAATTCACATTATTGCCATATGTTTAAAGCTCACTTGGACATTTCATATTAAAAAACAACTATTTTGAGCAGTATTAGAAACTATCCCATAGACAGGTGCCCAGTTTATCCCTTCCTTGTACTTGCTTTAGGTCCCCAGCTCCCCGACTCCTGTTCCATTAAACAAGTTTGCATCTGTTTTTCAAAGAGTTTATCCCATATGTTTATGTGAGCATGATATTGTGATATGTTTATTTTATTTTATTTTATTTTACTTAATTAAATTCTTTCAGACAGTGTAAAACAGCCCCGGCTGCACACAGACACATGCCTCTGGTGTCTTAGCCTCCCAAGTGCTGGTGTCACAGGCATGTGCCACTGTACCGGCCTCTGATTTGTTTTATTATTATTTTTAATGTCTTAGGGTCTACACTGATAATGCCATTTTTATCCCTTATATCGATAAGGATTAGCCAGGTAAAGATGACAGTTTAGTTCCTCTCACTATGACACCTCAGTTC
Source organism: Mus minutoides (assembly GCA_902729485.2). Lineage (NCBI taxonomy): Eukaryota > Metazoa > Chordata > Mammalia > Rodentia > Muridae > Mus > Mus minutoides. Next base: position 6,862 of record LR754143.1, read on the forward strand.
TTGGTGTACTATGACACCTCAGTTCTTGGTGTACTATGACACCTCAGTTCTTGGTGTACTATGACACCTCAGTTCTTGGTGTACTATGACACCTCAGTTCTTGGTGTACTATGACACCTCAGTTCTTGGTGTACTATGACACCTCAGTTCTTGGTGTACTATGACACCTCAGTTCTTGGTGTACTGTACTTACTTCCCGCTTACTGTATCATCTACACCGTTTATGCCTTTTAGCCTTATACCACCCTTTAATGCAGATCCTCATGCTGTGGTAACCCCCAACTATAAAATGATTTTCTACAGTTCACTGCTACTTCATAACTGTAATTTTTCTACTGACAAGGTCTCAGTTTCTAAGACCGTTAGAACTATGTGTTTTCTGATGGCTGTGATGCACAGGTTAAGAAACAGTGATCCAGAGTCATTTGAGAGGTGGGAACCTGAGTTGAGAAAATGTCTCCATAAGACCAAGCTGCCTGCAAGCCTTTTAGGTCATTTTCTTCATTAGTGTTTGGGGGTTCTGGGTTCTGTTAGAAATCAGGCTGAGCAAACCAGGAGCAGGGCAAGGCAGTAGACAGCCCTTCCTCATGGCCTCTGCATCATCCCCTGCCTCCTCCTCTGCTTGAGTTCCTGTCCTGACTTCCTTTAATGATGGACTATGATGTGGCAGCCAAATAAAGTCTTCCCTCAGCAACTTGCTTTTGGTCATGGTGTTTATCACAGCAGTAATAACCTTGACTAAGACATTTTGCCATCAGATTAAAAAAAATATAATATCAACCTAAACTTCTCCAATTGCCTCCCAGAATTGCCTCCACAACTCCTCCCAACTTTTAGTGTTCTCTCTCTCTCTCTCTCTCTCTCTCTCTCTCTCTCTCTCTCCTTCCCTTCTTCTCCCTCCCCCCACTGAATATTCCAGTTTTCTCTGCCTATATACTCATGAGTTTGGGGCCATCCACTGAAACATGTCCAACCTACTAAGGGCCATACTCGTAAGAAAATTGACTCTTCTTCCTCCAGAAGCAACCAACTATACCTCCTCTGTTAGGGATGGGGCTCGCCAGCCTCTTCCTCTTCTTGCTGGAGTAATGACTGGCTTGATCATGTATAGGAAACCACAGATGCTATGATTTCGTGAGTTCAGTGGCCCTGTCATATTCAAAAGACATGTTTCTCTCTGGTCCTCCCGAAGCTGACTCTTACAGTCTTCCACAATGGTTCCCAAGCCTTGTGGTGAGAGGGTTTGGCATAGATGCTCCTGTGGTGAGTACTCCCTGGACACTCTAGGCTTCGGCCACTTGTATGTTTCTGGACTAACTGCCAGTCACTGCACAAAGAAAATGTTCTCCTGAGATCTGTGAGCTGTACTTATCTCTGGGTAGAGAGAAATGAATTTAGAGAACAGCTTGATGGTATGTCTGTTTAGCAAAATAATAATAGTAGGTTATTATTCTGAGGCTTATTAGTTCTCCAGCCATGGCCTGTTGGATGGATTCATAGTACCAGGTATGTATTTCATCTTAGGGAGCATGCCTTAAAACTAAACAGAATGGTTGGTTGTTCCCATGACATTCGTGCCACTGTTGTACACACTTGTGGCTTTTGTAGATCATGAGACAAGGTTCACATGTGGATAAGACTGCTGGTGACTTTTTTTTTTTTAACCCCCAGCAACCTGCATAATTCCCTTCCAGGATATGCTAGCCATTAGTGGAAGCTTGTTGGTCAGAACTAACTTGATTTCTCCTGGCACTGAGTCCATTGTGTGGTGTCTTCAGCAACAAGATCTTTCTCAAGTTCTGGTGGGCAATCAAAAATAACAGCTTGTATTGTCTTGTATTGTATTGTTTTGGGGTTTCTGAGACATCCCTGACTTGAGAGAAAATATCCCATTCCTAACACTAACAATGGAAGATACAGCAGAGAAGTGGATTAGGAAGGGATAAGTAACACTAGGGTTGTTTGAAAATCCATATGGAAACCTTATTTTATAATATTAAAATATACATACATACATACATACATACGTACGTACATACGTACATACACATGTACATACACATATGCTTTCTTTGTTTCTCTTGTTTAGATTTGTTTTGAGGGTTATTCTGCCTGTATTATTTCCTTAAGTAGAAATTCAGATTATGGATTTGTCAGTTTTCCCCCTTGTATAAATCCTAAATGCTGTGAATCTTCTCCTAGTGAATGGTGAACATTACAATTTTGGTATGTTGTATTTTCCTTTTCATTTACTTCAAAGTGTATTCTATTTTGCCTTAAGATTTCTCTTTGATGCAAAGGCCATTTAGAAGTATGTTCAGATCTTGCATGGTAGTTCAAAACTGTAATCCTAGGAAGTTTAGGTAAGAAAATTAATGTAAGCTCAGAGCCAGCCTCAAACTACACAGTGAGTTTTAGGTCAGCCTGGGCTATAGGATGACCTGGTGCCTCAAAAAATAGTGAGTTTTAGGTCAGCCTGGGCTATAGGATGACCTCATGCCTCAAAAAATAGTGAGTTTTAGGTCAGCCTGGGCTATAGGATGACCTCATGCCTCAAAAAATAAGGATGACCTCATGCCTCAAAAAATAGTGAGTTTTAGGTCAGCCTGGGCTATAGGATGACCTGGTGCCTCAAAAAATAGTGAGTTTTAGGTCAGCCTGGGCTATAGGATGACCTCATGCCTCAAAAAATAGTGAGTTTTAGGTCAGCCTGGGCTATAGGATGACCTCATGCCTCAAAAAATAGTGAGTTTTAGGTCAGCCTGGGCTATAGGATGACCTCATGCCTCAAACTACATAGTGAGTTTTAGGTCAGCCTGGGCTATAGGATGACCTCATGCCTCAAAAAATGAAGATGGGGGGTGGGGGAGGGGATGACTGGAGAGAACGCTCAGCAATTATGAGCACTGGCTGCTCTTCCAGATGTCCTGAGTTCAATTCCCAGCAACTACATGGTGGCTCACAACCATCAGTAATGGGATCCAATGCCCTCGTCTCGTGTGTCCGAAGAGAGCAATGATGTACTCACATACATAAGATAAATAAATAAGCCGGGCGTGGTGGTGGAGCACACCTTTAATCCCAGCCCTCAGGAAGCAGAGGCAGGTGGATTTCTGAGTTCGAGGCCAGCCTGGTCTACAGAGTGAGTTCCAGGACAGCCAGAGCTATACAGAGAAACCCTGTCTTGAAAAACAAAAACAATAAATAAATAAATAATTGAAAAAAATGAAGACAAAACCTAAATCTAACCAGCTAACCAATCAAAGAACTGTGTTCAGTAATTTGATATACTATCTTTTTTAACTCAAACACCAGGGTTATTGTGGAGAAACCTTGGTGAGAAGATATTTGGGTTTACACATCAGAAGTTGCTAGATTGTTTTGCACTGTGAGGTGAGGCAATGCGATGCTGCGTTTTTGTGCGAATTTGAAGTGATGCCTTCAGCTAACTCTTAATGTTTCTAGGCCTAGGGGTACGTTTTAAAAGCAGGTTTTGCAGTCCATCTTATTTTCTCTTTGTTCCTTTTAGCAAATTACCATTGGGCAGAATCGGATCCTGAAAAATTCAAGATGCTAAAGCCCCTACACTGCTTTAAGAATTCGGGACTCAAATATGAAAAGAAAATCAGAAATAAGACCCCGGGAACCTGAATATCCCTGCAGAAAAACACCAAAGGACCATTTCATTTTGTGTATTGCTGTGGTCTGATTGGGGTAGTGGGTGCTGTGGGATGGGAGAGTACTTGTGGGTTCACACCCATGTCCTCCCCATGGAGAGGGGGCCATTGGTTTCCTTGCTTTTTACCATGTCTTGGCTTGCTTTTGGAACAGGCTGGCCCAGCATCATCTGTCCTCATCTGTGGTGTATTGTGTGTCTGTGATCCATCTCCAGCACATGCCTGCTGTCCACCATCTCCATCACTGAGTCACAAGACAGGGCTGGTGTTAGGCAACCAATAATAACATATTGTATGAGACTTTGCATCTTGTACATTTTCTCTTCTTTTCTAAAAATAAATAATAAAACCATAAATCTCAATGAACTACTTTATTATTAGATTCTGCTATGTCTGTTTATGATGTTTTCTGTAGAAATGTGTTGTGTTTTAACCCACTGGATGTATTTTACTTCATTTCAGATAAGGCCTTGCAAGTGGCTCCCACAGGCCTCTGGTTGCAAAGTGAGAGGCTATCTGTGTTAATTTATGACTGATAGCATTCTGCTTGGAAAAGTGGTGGCAGGGGAGGAAATGCAGATGGGCCAGGGATCTTTCTTCAGAATGGCCAGAGCATCCTAATTGAGAATAGATGCAGCTGGACATAAGCCCTTGTCCCGCATCGGCTCTGTTGTGGATATATCCAAGCCAGCACCAAAGTCATGGGAAGAAAATCACATTCTCTTAAAGGAGTTAACTGGCTAGTAAAACACAGCAGTCATTTTTAAATACTATATAATGTTGAGAAATAATATAGTTGCTTATGGCAAATAGTAATATCCTCTCTTAAAATATCCCTTGTCTCATTATAGAGGAGACACCCTTATTTGGCAATGCTGCACTGTCTACTCATGACGTTTGTAATGACCGAGTCCCTTTCAAATGAAAACATATGAGAGGGGGAGGGGAGGGAGGGAGGGAGAGAGAGAGAGAGAGAGAGAGAGAGAGAGAGAGAGAGAGAGAGAGATCGAGCAAGAGAGTGAGAGAGCCTCAAATACCATTTATAACACACTTTCAACTACTTGGTTTAGGGAAGGATTTGTTACCTAGTAATATCTCTCTTTGTTCTGAATCAGTACAGACATAGAGCAAAATGTATAATATTTAATATCCACATTTGAAGTTAAAAACATTGCACCCTGTACAGATCCAGGTCAGTTTTCCCAGCCCACGGGCAGTGAGGTCCAAGAAGCCACCAATCCCACTCCATCTGAATTACCAAACTAGGGTTTGACATGAATAAATGTACTGAAATCCCTTTTTAACATGTGTCAGTGAGCAGATTTGTCATATATTTTCCTGCCACTACAGTTTATCAGCACCAATTAGTGCTCACGGAACAGCTGCAGCCTGTCCTTGGATCTGGGAAGATGAGGCCTGGGGAGTAAGAACTGACAGCCAGATGCTTGGACCCTGCTAAGATGACACACACTCACTGTCCACAGCTGTTTCTGGACCCCGTTTTAAAGGGATACAGGCCAACTGGAGTGTAAGCAGCAGAGACTGGCCAAGCAGCCGAATTGTCTGGCACCAGGAGGAAGGAAGCTGAAAGGGCCGAGGCTCTGTAGCCCAGGGAATTACATTGGTGAGGATGCGAAAGATGTAGAAGAGACCCTGGATCAGAAATAACGAAGGGGCCAGTGGGTATAAGCTGTATTAGTGTGGAGGCTGGCTTTCTAACAACAACAAAAATGTCAAAGTGGATCATAATGTTGGGAACTTTTGTTGTCTGAGCAGAAAACCCGGACTACTTATGTGAAGGGGGAGACCTTCTGTTTCAAGTAATTGACTTCAAAATCTCACTTTGCAAACTACAGGGACACGATGAATGCCAGAAAAACACAGCATTTGATTGAAGAGAGCATTTCCACCATCATGAAGATCAGTTTTTAGCTCCTGGGATCAAAGAAGCAGTGAATACATTCCTGACTGGTCTGGGAGGGTCATATTTAACAGGCCAACATGATAGAGAGACGATGTGGGGTCAAGGAGAAACCAAACAACTAGAGAACCATCAAAGACAAAGTGGCAGTCTCCAGCGTGTTAACCCTCCTTTGAAAGAAAGTCTGTCTGTGGGAGTAAAGGCTAAAGTTAGATTTTGGGCTCAGTTCTGCTTGCATAGGATAAAACCCTCTGTCTTTACATCCTTTTTAGCATCTCTGCCTTTTGCTTACTTATAAAGCTTGCTGTTTACTGTCTGCTCAAACATCTTTTGTACGGGGATGGGGGAAGAGAGTCGTACCATGTATGGCTTTTTTTGAGGAGCCTTGGCAGATCTTAGGCCCAGTACTTTAAACAGAACAGCGTGCCGACAGTGCTGGGAACCAAGACCTGTTTAATCTTGCCTTTTGTGGTTTACTTTACAGCAGAACAAGCACTTGTGGCTACACAAAACATAGACCAAATAAAGGCATCCTCTCAGGCTGGATGCTCCACAACCTCTTCTCATGGTTGGTGGTCCAGGGAGGGAGGGAGGGAGGACAGTTCCACTACCATGCTGCTTTGAGATGATGATGGGTGGAGCTGTGCTGATGGGCATAGGCCAAACTTGGCATCCATTGATTTAATCCTACAAAACAAACATACACACCAGTGTTCACTCCTTTGTCCCTACTGTCATTTTAGTGTCGAGAACCAGAGAGATAGCTTTTGCTACGACTAATTTATCATTGTCTGGCCTGTTCCGCCAGGTGCTTCCAGAACTCTTTGTAAATCCATTGCTGATACGGTTCCTTTCAAAACAGAGCAGAAGAAACTCGTATCAGAAACTGGGCAAACTTCACAAGTTGGACCCCTCTCAACTGCCATAGGAAAGATAGGCGAGACTACTGTTTAAGGGGAGTCAGCCTTCTAAAGTGCTGCTGTGTTTTCATTCTCTTCTGAGGTCTGGACAGCAGCCCATTCAATTTTGGAGTTCCTAAACAGCAGCTTTAAATACCCACTAGGAAATTACCTGTTACTGTGGCATTTTAGACTGCTAAATCTAAACTAATAGATTACTTTGGGATAATGGATTTGATATTTATAGGGGCTTCTCAATACCCTGTTTTGGTTCTTTACTAAGGAAGAGTGAGCTTCAGGACTCCATCCTTGAACAGAAAGTATAATGTGGGTGGTCTCTTGAAGGGGCTGCAGCTGACAGGCCCTCTGGAGGAGGGAGATGGCTCAGGCTTAGATATAAAAACAACTCTTCCTTGGGGGTAAGAAAGAGATCTGTGGGCAGAGGTAGTATCAGCCACACAGCCACAGTGGGTGATGGAGGCATGGCAAGTCTGATGGCCTCGAGGTGACAGGAAGGAAGGATGTTGAGACAACCACCAGCAGGTTGGTAGCACTGAGGCGGGGGGGGGGGGCAAGAGGGGACACAGAAAGATAAGAACGGAAGCCACACCTAGAGCAAAGGGATCGATTATTCATAGTTAACATCTGTCACTGGCCACATGTCTACATGTCAGTGTCTACAGGTCCTCCCCAGACCTATGTGTTCTGGTTCTTCAGTAATTTTTCCTGTAACTGTGACCACTGAAAACCAGATACAGCTCTGTCATTGTGTGCCTGAGGCACCTTGATGTGAGCATGTGAGCGTGTTGGGCGCTAACAGGCCAAGGGATGGCATAGACCTGGCTACCAGGGAAACCTTGCGACAAGTTACCATTCCAGCTGTTGGGGACTGCCCTTCCTCCTCTGTCAAGGGGACACAGTACTTCCCCTTGCAGCATGGCTGTATGATTGAGCAAGAGGATGCTCAAACTCAGAGCAGTCCCCTGGACAGGCGCATTGCCTGGGTGAACAGGTGCTGTTGCTGCATCCTATTGGCTCATGTGGAGCCTACAGGTAAGTGAAACTAACCACCCCTCTCCCCTCACCAAAAAAAATCCCTGCAGTCTTGGTGGGGGCAAGGCTACGGTCTTTGAACTGTTTCTACAGTCATGTGGGTCCTTCCTCCCAGCTTCATGTCATCTTCAGACCGGTTCTAGTTTTAATTCTTAGCTAAGTGCAATACACAGGAGGGACCTGGTTCTCCACAAAAGAAGTCTTCCTTCATACCAGTCAGTGTATTATTTATCTTCTCATTTAGCACACATTCCTCCTGCCCATGTCTCCCATTCCTGCTGAAACCAAGATATGTTCTATTTTGCAGCATTTTGGTGATTAATCTAGCAATCTTGTCAAACAATATAGTGTTAACAAAAGGTGTCACTCTGTGAACTCACCCTGCCTCCCAATTTACTGAGTTCTTTCTCACGGTGCCCCAAACCGTCCATGTAATCATCTATTCTAGAATGCTCTAGGAGCTCACATCCACCTGGGATGTTTGTAGTATCTGTCCACTCATTTTACAAAACTGATGTTTGACATGTTTGGATTTCCATCTCCCTGCTTTAGCACGGCTCTCTTAAAGTGACCCCATGGTAACTCCAGTCTGTGGTCACACCTTTTTGAAACTTCATTTCATTCAGAGGAATTTATAATTGGTTCCTCACCTACCTTGGGCTCAAAAGCCACTTTTATGATGTTTATTTTTATCCTTTCTGAGTTTCAAATGCTTTTTTATAGGAGTAGATAGAGTAATTAATTAGAGCACTTACCCATGGCCAAAAGCTTGCCTCAGCCTATTGCAAGCTTCAGCTGATCACCACAGCCCATCTGTTTTACCCATGTTAAGTGGAGAAAGAATTAGAGAGAGGCATGGGAATCCAGAGCTGTGAAGAGTACGCCATTTTACCTGCTTGATTAGCAACCAGTTAGCCTGCTGCAGGGCTTTGGGGACTAGCAGAACATAGAGGACCCTGCACCAGGATAGGACTGAGTCTGAACCATAGCAACTGCATTTCTACAAACCAGTAATAGACACCACTGAGGGCCAGGCGTCTATATTGTCTGGTCTTTGAGGAGACACTCTCCAGTAGCAGTGATCTATATGAACAACCTTGGAAATGAGCTCTCAGTTGAAGAAACACCAGGGAGAATGGCCTTTTGACAACTGTTACATTTATCATGACTATGAGCAAATCCCTGGCAGAAAGGGTTCAGTAAGTGGTCCTGTGCTTGGGCAGAATGTCACAGTAGCAGGAACATGTGGCAAAACACACACATGCACAAGTATGTGTGCATACAGACACATACATATATACATGGATGCAAGGAAGGAAGGAAGGAAGGAGAGGGAGGGAGAGAGAGAGAGAGAGAGAGAGAGAGAAAACCTATCAGAGAAGGGACAAGATACCTTCAGTGTCCTGTTCCTAGTGACTTACTTCTTCTAGCCAAGTCCTACTTCCTAAAATGCTAGTACCAGCTGGAGACCAAGCATTCAAACATGATCCTATGAGGGCCTCCCATATTCAGGCCGTAGCACACACCTCCATTCGGAGGTGCTAGAGCCAGGATTTGAAGCTAGACTTGGGATCCCACTCTTCTGACCCACTTGACCACCAAGTGCATGAAGATAGCATTGAGCTCTGGTTCCATGTCTCACTGGTAACCTGCTCCTTCTACATGACTCTCACTCTCAGTCATGATCTGGACACCGTTCTTGTGATTATCACTCTTGCACGTTGTTCTTCCAGCTGATGACTTCCTGTAGTCTTGCCCTTGCCTGGGATTGCTGGTGGGTGGGAACAGTGCAGACTGAGGGAATAGAACAAAGTGGCCATGTTTTCCACAGAGGCTGTAGCTGCTGGCAGCTCTCCCTCTCCTGCAGAATTTTCCAAGATTCACTCGCTTTAGGTGCAGGTGTGTCGACACCCTGCATGGCTACCAGCTATAGGTTGTGCCATGCCTCTGGCCTCGTGGGCTTCTGTTGGTCATTCCGGTATCAGCTTTGCCATCACCTACACTGCTGGCTCTTCACAATTCTGGTGCGTGCCTGGCCGTCTTCTTCCAGTGATTTCCTTCTCCCTGAGATGTACCTTCTTTTAACTGCATTGTTCTTTGGGCTTAAAGTCATGCACACTGATAACGTAGATCTCTGTACATTTCTTTTGGAACATCATAGGGGCTTTCCTGCTTTATTGTTCTCTCCTGCAGAATGTTCTGCAGGAGTCATGTAAGCTGCCCCTGTGGCTAGCTGAAAGTGCTTTCTACTATCCTGCCCCTATCATTAAGCCTGGTTTGAGGGCCTGGATTTCTACAGATTAGGTGAGTACTCTGTGTGTACACATTGTCTTATGCCACAGGCCAGGCAAGGACGTGCATTTTTCCTTTACTTGGAAGAAGGGATGAAAATACCTCAGGGGTCTGCCAGTCTCTGGATTTCTCTCACACCCTGTGATATAGTAGCCACATGTGCCTAAACTCGTTTAAACAAAAATGAAAAGATACCAGCAGGCCTGAGTTGGAACTTGGTGATAAAGCCCCATGGTGTTTTGAACCCAGTAGTTCTGAGCAGGGACCCCAGATAAGCAGAATCCCTTGGGGGACATCTGAGAAACATGATCTGGGTTGTTCCTCAAAGCTGCTGAGTCATAGACTTGAGCGAAGTCCTGCTATCTGGTTTAACAACCCTCCAGCTGATGTTTATCCAGTCAAGCTTCGAGAATCCCTTGCCTTTGCCCATTCCAAGTGGAAGACTCAAGTGCTAGTCACCCAGGTGAAGGCATCACGGCCCAGGGTCAGCCAGCGTTCTCAGTCTAAGCTGCACATCAGAATCACCAGGGTGAAATCTGAAAATCTCGGAGTCCTGTATTGAAAGCCAGTGAAATTTTCCAGGCAACCTTAATGAGTAGCTGAGGCAGAAAAGTCCAGGCAAGTTAGATCCCAGTAAGCCTTCTCCCTACAGCCATGGCTCTCAACCTGTTGGGATGTTGAACAGCTCTTTGCCAGGGACCAAATATCAGATATTCTGTATGCCAGATACTTACATTGTGATTCTTAACAGTTATGAAATAGCAATGAAATAATTTATGGTCGGGGGTCGGGGGTCAGGGGTGGGATCACCACAGCATGAGGAACTGTCATAAAGGGTCTAAGAATTAGGAAGGTTGAGATCAACTGGTCCACAAAGTTTCTTGGCTGCCTCCTTCTATTACATGGGAATTCGTTTTCTGGAACAGTTAGTTCTGTACTAGAGAAGATTTATCACTATTGTATAGGTGAAGCCACCAAGAAGGTAACTTGACTTGTATGAAAGAAACAATGACTGAGCCAGGGTGGGAAACAAATGGTACTGGTTCTTGGGAATCATTCATTTGCCTCTGTTACTTAGAGTGATGGTTTCTGGGTCCGTAAACATAAATGCCACCGAGGTCTGGAGCTGGATACATAGCCTACTAAGACAGACAGGCAGCCACAGCAGTGGAAGGGGCTTCAGTAAACATAGCAACAGCGTGTTTCTGACAAAGCCTTGTGGGGATGGGATATCTGAGGGACTGGCAGCCAAGGGCATGTAACTGTTGAGGTAGTAGCAGATAGCTCATTCAAGGGCATACCCAAAGAACACACCTAGAGAGATAGAACATGCTGGGAACCTCAAGGAAGGTTCAGTGGCTAGACACAGTGCAAGCCTTTTGTTTATTAGAGTCCATTGTCAGGGTATTCAGAAAGATCAGAGTCTTTGCACGATAGTAATGCCTGCACTCCAGATCTCATGCCATCTTTGGTGGCATCTTAGAGAAAACGAGATTGGGTCTCAGGATCTTGGCTGTCTCTCCATCAAGTAGAGTCAAGATGGTCTTCACCATGGTGTGGTGTGTGGGGTGCATGCTGAGGAAATGGCTGGAGATAATCCGTGCATAGAGTGGGAAGAGCTGAGGTTGCACCAGAACACAGAATGAGTAGAGGGAGCAACTTGTTATCTAGTTGGAAGCTTCAGGTACCTGCTTCTCACCTGTAGCCTATGAAAGGTCTAACTTGCATCAAACCACCTGCCTTCTAAGCCTTTCCTATCTGTAGTAATGCTTCTGCATTGCATAGAGCACTGTGAGACCTCCAGGCGATAGTTCTGAGGACCACATACAGCTCAAAAGCCTGAAGCTCACCTGGCTCCAGTTCAGTGAAAGAAGAACGGAGATGGAGAGTGGAGGATTATAATTGCTGTGCAGCTTTCCCTGCAAACTCTTGGCGTAGGCTTGCATTCCAAATCTCTGGGCTCAGGTCAGGTCAGGATCGAGGAGTTGAGAGAGGTTTGGTGGGTCTCCATAGGCACACTTCTACACTTCTTCTCCTCCTCCTCCTCTTCCTCCTTCTCTTCCTCCTCCTCCTCCTCTTCTTCTTCTTCTTTTTTTGTAGTGTATCTGCTTTTTTTCTTCTGGCACAAGTAGATACAAATATTACTGTTCCATAGGACAATCCAAGGACCAGACATGAGAAACCTTCTTTCAAGATGTTGATCAGGGGAGTCCAAAAGACCACGTCCAACAATGTAGGCTATTGCTGTTGCCTTTGGCTGCTTCCAAGAATTAGAAGGTAAGTCCATTTTGAAAATATTGGACAATTTGGACACAGAACTTGGAGGAATAGAGCTGGAACCAACCTTAGAAGCCTCCTCCTTGAGAACTGGTATTCATAGTATCAGAAGGTGTTGTGCAAGCTTCCACCGGGAGAAAAGCAATCAGTAGTCTACCCGTCTGTGGTGCCTCTGAGCCCCAACAGGGACCAAGCACTGTAAGATATCCTTAAAGGTCAAGGAGTGGTAACTAGCCACTGTCTAACGGAACTTAAGGTGGCCCAGTAGGAGAGAATTCATCCCTACAACTGTAAACCTAGCCAACTCCCCATAGCTGGTAAAGCCACGGACCCAGAGGAGAACCTAAAGCCATCACTTTCCTGAACCAGTATTCTAACTGTATTCTAAGTGCTTAGCCTTATACCCAAGCTAAATGTAGTCCTCACCCATCAGCAAAGATGCTTCTTTTTGCAGCAGTTAGAGACAGTTCCAGAAAGCCACATGGGTCAAAATGGAGAGAATAACTGAATGTGAGTGTCCAATGCAACCGATACATTTACAACACAAGCCCTACACTTAAGGCCCAGGAAACATCATGGAAGAGGGGACAGAAAGGCTAAGAGCCAGAGGACTAGGTCACCTGCTATGAGATTGTATCTTCTATGTAGAACAGGGAAGCTAGACCCATGAAATCTCAACAATATGGTAGGCTAAACAAGAGAGACCTAAACTATGACAACACCAGTTGACATGTCAATATGGATGGGGGTCTGCACAAGGCTTCACCTCTAGGTGAAGAGCTATAGACAAGTAATGATTGCTGTGAAGGGGATCAGTCTTCCCCAGGAATGAACCCCTAACTGATTATCCAATTCTAAGAGGTCAGTCCCCTAAAAGCATACATGCAAACAACACTAAATGGACCCACTAAGTTGTATTTATAGATTTATATGTATAAATGTAAGAACAACAATTCTACTACTAAAAGGCAGGGAGATGGAGATGGGAGGAGTTGGGCAAAAAGTGGGGTAGGAAGCAAATATTAAAAATACATTGCATGAAATTTTCAGTGTCAATTAAAATATTACATTAAAAAGGAAAACAAAAATGGCACATGGATGACGTAGACAGCAGGGAATAGTCTTCCATTTTGATCACTATTTCCTTCTCAAGGAAAGAGGGGGCCCTTGACCCCTACCCAGATGCAATCCCAGGAGGAGCCGATCCTTGGCTATGGTCTGATGGAAGGGCCAAGGCCTTGGGCACAGTCACAGCCCACCACCTCCAGCTATAATCGGTTAACCAAGCAGGCTTGCCTGACGCCAGTCCTTCCCCAAGACAACAATCAACTATTTCAGAAAAACCACCCTGGAAGGCAATGTTATCAGCAAACCAAATTATATCTTGGCAGTTTTAGCTCAGTGATGTGGAGAATATTGAAAACATGGATTGAAAACATCTCCAGATTTTTATGCATGTAGGGTTATAACCTGTTATATTAAAGGACTGAAAAGATCACTTTAAATTTTTTTATTTGAGAATAAGTTTCACTTATGGAAGAAAAGCTACAATAACTGCAAAGAATGCCTTATATCATTTGTCTGGCTTATTTGTGGCTAACATTTGGGACTATCTGCTTTGTCATTTCTCCCTGCCCCTTTTCTAAACTGAGGCTAACATTCATATTTGAGGGGAAAGTAACATAGAACGCCCCCCCCCTTCATAGCAACAGTTTTTACCCCAATGTCTTTAATGCTCTGTTCTTGGACTTACTATCCATGTTCTAATGTTATCTGCTAGTTTATTTGATGTCTTTTGTAGCATTTCATGCGGATCCTGGTGAAGAATCTGGCTGAGTTTCTGTCCGTTTGTCTCTTCTGATTAGCTCATGAGCAGACACTTGACTCCTCATTTACTCCTCTGTAAGCTGCATAGGCCTGGGCCACTGTGTGTGAGTTCTGTAATCATGATGCCTGCAGTATCCAGGAGAGTATTTTATATGATAGGGCTCTTTCAGTGTTTAATGGGACCCCCCTTCCCTAGAGGGGACTGGGATTCACTGCCTATTTAGGAGAGTTAGAAGTCTTGTTTCTCTTCAAACAGGCCTTTTGGAATTGCAAGCAAAGCCTAAAGCTTCTGTCCTTGTCTCTAAAACAGTCAAATACAACCATCTAAAGCTGTGACAGTACCAGTGTATTTGTCAGCATATGGATAAGTGGGACAGATGACATTGATGTCACAAGGCACACGAGGGAGGGATTGAGAGTGGCTTTTACAGGATTCTGCACTCTGGGTGATGTGGGAGAGGGCTATCTGAGGAAGGCTTAGATTAGCTTAAAATGTGTTTTCTAAGCTCTATGGCTTTCTATAAGACATCTGTCTATTTGCCTATTTTTGAGGTCCTGGGGATCATACCCAGGGCCTTGTACATGCTAGGCGAGCTCTTTACCACTAAGCTTCAACCCTAGGTCCCCCACCCCAGGCCACTTAAAATATGAAGACTGATAGCTTGAATGTAAAAAGTTGGGAAAATATATACCATGGTAACACTAACTGAGAGAGAGCTGAAGCACCAGTGTTAGTAGCAGACATCCAAACAAATATAATTATCATGTAAAAAGAAGGGGCTGTGAAATGGCAGATCCTTCAGTTCTCTGAGAGGACATGGTCGCGCATGTGCCCAGCAACATTGTATCAAAATGTGGGAGGCAGAACTCTGTAAAACTGAAAGGAGAAGTGGGCAAATCCATTTCTGTAGTTGGGAGACTCCAACACACTTGGCACTAATTCATAAATGCAGAAGTCAGAAAAGCAATAAAGGCAGAGTTGGCTTGAACAGCACTATATTAATCAGCATGATCTAATTGACTTTTATAGAATATACTCCTTTCACGGAGAGCAGGGTACACAGTTTCCTCCAAGCTTGCCCGGAGCATTCACCAAGAAAGATCACATTCTGAATCATTAAATATGCCTTAAACATTTAAAATACTAGCAGCGGTACAAAGTCAGTTCTCAGATCACAATGGGATTAAAATAGAAATTAATGAAGGGCTGGGTGTGGTGGTGTGAACCTTTAATTTAGGAGGCAGAGGCAGGAAGATCTCTGTGAGTTTGAGGCCAGCCTTGTCTGAGCCAGAGCTTTGCAAAGAGACCCTGTTTCAAACCACCACCACCACCACTGATATAAATGAAGAATCTTTTAGAGAAATCTTCAAATATCTGAGGACTCAATGACACACTTCCTTTTTATTTTTAATATTTTTCATGCAGTATATCTTGATCATGTTTCCCCTCCCCTAACTCTACAGGTTAAGGAAATAAAAAGAGTTCTTGACAGAAATGTAACATATTTGGAAAGAAATGAAAATGAGAACAACTGATTAAAATGTGCAGAATAGAATGAGGAGGACTTAGGGAAAAATTAGAGCATTAAAGTAGACAGAAAAAGGATGAAGAGAGAAGAACAGAGACTTGAAATGTCCATCTTAGGAAACTAAAGACAGAAACACAAAAATATTAAAGGTATTTGTAGTCTCTTTTCCTAAAAGCTACAAGGAGAGATACCCAACCTGGGGCAGATGTCGGTGGGCATTCACATTAATACTTACAATAACACTGTGAGGAAAGCTCAGCTTTCCTTCTACCACAGGTAAGACAGAGGGCCACAGAGCCATTAAGCAACTCCCCTAGGGGCACACAGCTGCTAAGGGAAGCAGCCAGTATTGAATGTCTGGCCAAACTCTGGCTCCAGAAGAAGCAGAAGCATTCAGTTCCCTCTATTTCCCTTTTCCCCAGGAGAATGTTGGGTTGGACCCTAGAATGATTTGTGAAAACTAGGGGGAAAAAACAGCAGGAGGGGGCCCGAGATGCCATCATAGACTGCACTAGAAATACAGATGCTCCCATGACCTTAAAGCAGCTGTGATTGATGTTGGAGAAATCGTAGAGATAAGGATGCTGCCAGGATATTTGCGGCAGATAAATTCCTCACAGGAATTCGCTGGGAGAACGCCCTGGGGCTCTTCTCCAGGCAGAACATTTATCAACAGCTTGGATGAAACAGAGCCCACAAAGTGTGCTGATGCTGCTGAGCTGAGAGGAGAGTCTGAGTGACCACAGACTCTGCAGCCTGGGTCTTTCCGTACACTGCAATGAAATGAAGTGGTTCAGATGAAATGGAAATTGCCAAGTGCAGGCCCGGGACCTAGGTAAGGAGTCCGGCATAGTGAACTTGTGGTTTAAGAAATGAGTTACAAATGGGAGGTGGCTGTCAGAACATCTAGTCCTGTCTTCAGCCACAATGGAAGGGGTCTGCTGTTCATGGGGGAAGCTTTCCACCTGGAAACTCCATCAGGATCCTTTAAAAATTTTAGTCCCTCAGAGATGCCGGCATGGTAGTCATTCTTAGATAATGGACTAAGGATGTTGGAAATCTCTTGAACTGTTTCGAAAGACATAGAGATGGAAAACTGAGAGTCTTGTGGGCAGTTGTCCCAGAAAGGAGGGCAAGGTGGTTTTGCACAATAAAGTGGAGGGAGCACAGAGCTCATCCTCTCAGGATCAGCCTGGTGCACGACAGAGGCCAGAAGCCAAGTGAGCATTAGCTGTTCTGTTCAAAGATTCCTCTTATAGCTGTTCTCACTTTATTCTTGGACCTTCAAATTCTCCTAACCTTGGCTAACTCTACATGCTGCAGGCCTCCTCTGCAGCGGGAGTCTTCCCAGCTGTCCTTAGACAATAGAGTGAAAAATCGTGGTAGATGGACAACTCTAGTGACTGTCACAACCTAGGTCCTTCTCTATGCCAGGTCCCCTCTCTTGATGTCCAGGCATATGCCGTGTACTGTAGTTTCAAATGTCTCTTAATGCCCGAGATCCCCTGTATTATGGCCCTTGCAAGCTTTAATTTCATCGAATTGGAGTTGATCTGTATAATCAAAGGAACACAGCAAAATGAAAAGCCACCCTCCAAAAGCATTGCTTCAAGTGTGTTTTCTTGAACAGATCGTTCTGGGAGACCCCAGCTTCCACACTGTGGGGACACTTAAACAGCCCTCACAAGGACAGCAACTGGCTGTTGTTTCACTTTTCAGTCACGAGAATGGGCCACCCAGGAAACGGATCCTTCTGCTCTACTTGAGCCATCAGATGATGGCAGCACCAGACAGCATCTGACCGAACTGTCACAGCTGCCTGCTTCAGGTCTTTTTTTATGACATGAGGAAGAAAATAAATCACTATTTCTCTAAAGCAAGGGTTGGCAAACTGTGACCCATGGACTGGCTTCCTGGTTTGGGAAATAAAGTTTTATGAAAATCAATCATTTACTTACATGTTGTCCACAGCCTCTGTCTGACCCTTTGAGAAACGTTATCAACACTTTACCTAAGTGCTTCCTTTTTCCTTTAAATGATAAATAGCAAAGTCAAGGGACCCCTATTCTTTCTTCTTTCCTTCCTTTCTTTTCCCTCTCTCCCTCTCCTGCTCTCCCTCCTCCCTCTCTTCTTCCTTTCTGTCATCAAATCCAGAGCCTCAACTATGTTGGACAGACTTTTATCATGGGACAATTATTTTTTTAATTTTATCAGGGCATTTATTCTTGAAGAATGAGACACTCAGTCATATGGTAGTTCATCTGAGGAGCCTATCAGAATACCTATTGCTATTCTAAATTCTGTCCTGCCCAAAGGCTTGATTTGCCAATAGCAGGAGGGAGGGAATAGAGTCAACCTTAGCTGACTCAAGAGGCGCTGATGAAGAACTTCTGACAGAGATGAAGGGGTCAAGAGAGCAGTTGTGAGGCCTTGAATCACAGGAGCAGTGGGAAGCCATGCTCCCTGGCAGGAGAGGGAAGGGGTGGAGCTACCAGAGCTCACTGGGTGCCTCTGATCTAACTCAGCTTTTATATCCACTTAGAAATTAGGATCCATGAATAATTATAATTTGTACAAGCTACAGTAACAAATGTATATCTAATTTGAGCCAATTATCACAGAGCAACATTTGGAACGCTGACCATTAATAGGAGAGGTAGACTTTAGAATTTTCCTTGCCACAAGTCTACCTTCTAATTCTAAATTAGCTTGCGGTCTGTCTTCTTGTATGTCTGTCCTGCCTCGAAAAAGATCTTTTCTCATCTGATTGAAATCCTCAGGCAGTGCCTAAGTTGTCATTTTATTAGATTATTTGTTTAGCCATGAGTATATAATTAAAGGAAGAAACTGTCCAAGTTCTTCCTTTTTTTTTTTTTTTTTAAATCCCAAGAGACATCCAGAATGCTTCAGTTCTCTACACAGTTCAAAATATTCCCTTGTCTAGAGACTTTCTATGTGTTGGGTCAGAGCAAGGGAGACCCTGAAAAATAAGCCCAAGCAGGGGCTCCTTCATTTGCCCTCCTGTGTCTTGGGCTCCCAGCCAGATCCCGGGTGTTTGCAAATGCTGCCAGGCTGGCCATTGCTCCAGAAATGTCAATGCTCTTATTTGGCAATTCTTACCAGAATCATCATCTTTTTTTAGGCACTGTTTAGTTACTTTTCAAATGCTGTGATAAAAACACCATGACCGAGGTAACTTACACAAGGAAGTGTTGAATTTGGCTTAAGGTTTCAATGAGCTAGTGTCCATGAGGGTGGGGCAGAGGAAGGGCCAAGAGCTCACATCTTGATCTACAACAAGTTAGAGAAAATTAACAGGGAATGAGCTTTATGGATCCCCAAACCTACTCCCAAAGACAACACCTCTTAATCCTTCATAAACATTTCCATCAATTAGGGGCCAAATATGCAAATACATGATATTGTGGGGGTCACTCCCAATCAAACCCACAGACAGTACGACTCATACCCTGCCCCGGGGAACAGTTCAGATGTTTCAAAAAGAGGGACCAAGCTTCCTTGCCCTAAACTGCCTCCGAGGACCCTTCCCAGGGTACCAGAGCTTCTGCCGGATGCCTTACCCATCATCACTCATTCATTCTGCAACTTGCCTTTCTAGTTACCCATGCTGTTTCAGAAACTTCTTCAAAGCAACACTACCAAAGCAACCATTTTATTTTGCTTAATGGATGCAGAAGGTCAGTTTGGACCAAGCACGGGAGTGATGTGTGTTTGATCCCCACTCTCTAAAATCTGACCTGGGAGAATTCAAGGATAGCATGGCTCGACGGTCTTGTGCTATGCCTGGGGCAGAGTGGGTTGAAGGAGTATGGGACATCCAGATGTGGAACATCCAGATGTGGTTTCTCTGTGCATCTGGACTTCCTCACAATGTGGGGACTACAGCATACTGGGCTTTCTTTTTAAATTTTATTATTTTTAAAGATTTATTTTTATTTTATGTGTAATGCTGTTTTGTCATTACACATCATACCTGCCTGGCACCCAAGGAGATCCAAGGAGGCGGGTAGACCCCTTGAAACAAGCACAGTGCTCCCATGTTAGGATTGGGTCTAATTTCCTGTTATAGGTGCTGATTTACTTAACAATATCCTTGTATCTCTTATGGCTATAGGGTTGTTTAGTGGGATTAATATTCTTGTTTAACATCTAGTACATAAGCCAGTAGGCATGCATGGCCTCAGGTTTGCTTCCAATTCACCGCCAGCAACAGTCATTGGGATAGCATGGTCTGAGGCTGTGCCTGCCTGTAATCATGTTTCTCCATAAAGTCTCTGTGTTCTGGTTTACCAGTGATGGTCACCATAGTACCTGGTCACTAATTTCAGAATGACACCATGTTCGGTCATTGGCAATGTCACATATCATCTAAGACATGGCAATACCTGAGGGAGATCTTTTCCAGCTCACCAGCATGTTTCTCCAAATTTCTGATGGTTCTCCTGTCAATCTGCTTACACCAGAGTGGATTCTGCTGTCTGTAATTAAGCACAAGGCTTAGTATAAACATTCCCTTGCCCCTGACACTCTGTAAATGTTTAACTACAGTGTGTGTGTATGTGTGTGAAATGTATCTTGTTCCATTTTGCATCTCTACTAGAGCCATCAGCTACGAGAATGAGAGTTCAGACTACTTTGTATTCTTCCCACTGTGTCCTTTATCTACACCTTACTGATGTTAGTGAAGGGAGCAATATAAGCTGAAAAGGTGCTCTGGTGTCATAGTAACATTGTTACACACACACCACCTTTCCAGTAGAAAAGCCTGCTTGAGTTCAACTCCTCAATTTTTTTTATGACCTACATAGTCACAGACAAAGGATTTAGGGAGACCTTTTCTTTGAGGTATTGTGTGATTTCAACTAGGAAAACCTGAGGTCCCAAAGTAACTCGTCCTTCCCTTGGTGGAAGGTGGATAGAGGGTGACTCTCCACAAATACTCAGATTGCTCTGAATAGGGGAGAGAATGGAGTGAAGCAATCCAGGAGTAGCTGCTCAGCTGCAGGACTCCCCTATAATAGGGTTGTCATTTTCATGTTGAATTAAGAATCACATCAGAAAAAAAAAAAGCACATCAGAAGGCAAAGGCAGATGGTTAACAGCTGATTATCAACCTTGGTAGAATTCTGGTCGATTTGGGAGACTGTCCTACTTGGAAACAATGGCCAGCTCCCTCTGTGGATATGCTGTCTGTCCTCTCTGATTCCCAAAGTAATGCAGAGATACATGAAGACTTCAGCATGGACAGCAGCCAAGAGACACACCTCGCAGGGGCTGGAACCCCAACCTAGGGCCCGGATGTTAGCTTTTTATCTACAGGGAACTTTCTTGCTAACCTTCTCAGTGCACCATCCCAGACCTCAAGCTCTCTCTGGTTTTCAGTGGCAGTCCTCCCCATAAAAGGAGAGATTTAATGGGCATCCTGCAGGTCACATGGGAGGGGAAGGCAGAGAATGGGACAGGGACAGGGGCAGGGGTGAAAGCTACTATAAAATAGTGTGCAATAATTTCAACATGTTTTGATAAATGCCAGTAAGCACGAATAATTTATATGTAGTAAAACTCTGAGATATATATATATATATATATATATATATATATGTATATATATATATATATATATGAATGAAGTGGAAGCTTAAGGATTGTTTGGATAGTCAGTTGTGTTGTATTTTGTTTTGTTGGGGCACACATGTAAAGGGATGTTTTGCTGGAGT
The DNA here is from genome assembly GCA_902729485.2 of Mus minutoides. Taxonomy (NCBI): domain Eukaryota; kingdom Metazoa; phylum Chordata; class Mammalia; order Rodentia; family Muridae; genus Mus; species Mus minutoides. The sequence continues at coordinate 28,075 of LR754143.1, forward strand.
CAATTCAGGAGAAAAGGATGTTCTGCTGAAGCAAGAATGTGAAAAGACAGCAGATATTAGCACAGAATCTTAGCATACCTAAGATACAATTTGCAAAACACAAGAAAATCAAGAAGAAGGAAGACCAGCATGAGGATACTTCATTCCTCCTTAGAATAGGGAACAAAATACCCATGAAAGGAGTTACAGAGACAAAGTTTGGAGCTAAGACAAAAATGATGGACTATCCAGAAACTACCCCAACCAGGGATCCATCCCATAATTAGTCACCAAACTCAGACACTAATGACAGCAAGAGTTAGCTGTCTTGTATGAGGCTATGCCAGTGCCTGGCAAATACATAAGTTGAAGCTCACAGTCATCTATATGATGGAACACAGGGCCCCCAATGGAGAAGCTAGAGAAAGTACCCTAGGAGCTGAAGGGGTCTGCAACTCTATAAGAGGAACAACAATATGAGCTAACCAGAACCCCCAGAGCCCGTGTCTCTAGCTGTGTATGTAGCAGAAGATGGCCTAGTTGGCCATCATTGGGAAGAGAGGCCTCTTGGTATTGCAAACTTTATATGCCCCAATACAGGGGAATGCCAGGGCCAAGAAGTGGGAGTGGGTGGGTAGGAGAGCAGGGCAGGGGGAGGGTAGAGGGAACTTTCAGGATAGCATTTGAAATGTAAATTAAGAAAATATCTAATAAAAAATTGACAAAAAATGTGAAAAGACATGTAATAAAGGATTCTTTGCTATCAACATGCATGTATTAGTCTGCCTTACATTGCGTAGTTGAGCTCCATTTGTCAAGACTTTATAGAAACACACCAAAAAGAAGAAGAAGAAAAACAACTTCCGGTGGTGTGCTGTAGTTTCTTGCCACTTGCATGGATTTGGGCAGATCGGCAAGGTGATGATAGCTGAGTCAGACTTGTGTGCTGAAACAAAACACCTGATGAAAGAGGACCTGTGGAGGACACGTAATGTGTGGAGGAAGCATAAAATGGACTCAACAGACAGTGGCAGAGGCTGAGGTTGGCTTGCTTATAGAGCTAGCTGTGCAATGCTTGTTGGTCTTGCACCTTTGCTGATCTTCGCTTTGCAGAGAGAGGCATAACTGAGAACTTTTCCTGACATTCCTGTTGGCCCTGGTCCCTGATCACTTGTGCCAAGGCTGAGGCCTGGCTAGGCAGTGTCCGAGATGCTGATTCATGTTTGCTATCCTGACTCTCCTGAGCTAGACTGCTGGTATATCCATGAAGTGTTTGTGAGTGGATTGAGCTGCCTCTGTTGACCTATGAACTGAACTGCCGATTTCCAGACAACTGAGATGGGTGTTGCTCCAAAGAACCATTTCTAAACAAGTCTTCTTCCACCATATCCTTTCTTTTCCATTACCTCTGGTGGGTGGTGAGCTAAAAGGAAGGTTAAAGCCTTTAAAAATCAATGTTAAAAATAGGGTTTGAAAAAAATTAGTTTATCTCTATCTCTATCTCTCTATCTCTATCTATCTATTGCTTTGTTTTTGAGACAGAATCTTGCTATACAATTTTCCTGCTTCAGTCTCTTAAGGGCTAGAATTATAGACAAGTACCACCCTCCACTTAGCCTCATTTAGTTGCTTGCAGTATTGGTGATTGAACCCCAGGTCCTTGTGCACACTAGGCAAGTAAATCACTGACCGAGCTGCAGCTCCACCTCTTGGTTTAATAGGAGGAACTGCTAACCCATCTTCAATAAGACTGTGTTACTTTGTATCCCATGCTCAATAAATGGATTGTTCATACTGGGGCCAACATTTGATGCCATCAGCTTTTTGCTAGTCCAAGATCTGTGTAGTAGTGACATGTTTTTGCTTTCATGATTCTGTGGGATTTGTAGGTAGCACTTCCCCTCTGCGCTGATCAGCTGGGCACAGTCATTGGATGATGTTGGTTCTGTCTCGGGTGTTGGCTAGGATAGCTAGGGGCTTGCTCATCTTCGATATGGCTAGCCCAGACTTCTTCACATGGAGATGGAAGTTAAAGTTTACAATGGCAAGAAACAACGCATCCGAGTACACAGCTCTCCCCAAGCCTCTACTCAGTCTTATGTTTACTACACAAAGAGAGCAAGTCATAAATATAGGCCTGCATTGAAGGGAAAAAGGATAAGAACACTCTAGTCATGTTTATTCCTAATCTACAGCAATTGACTATGGTACCTAATTAAGAAAGAGGATGCTCTAACACGACACTCAGACATTCAAAACCCTCACCCCAGGGGCAGACATGAATGCACTAAAAAATAGTAAAGGAAGAAGATGAACTCATCTCACCTCTTTCTTTTCCAGTTATCCGGTTGGTTTTGTTCCAAGAGGATTATCATCATCTCCCTGCATTAGGGACCCCTGGCCTTAATGTTCCCTAAGAAGAAGACAATGCATCCATTTTTGTCCTTTATTTCCTAGCTGCTGAGAAAGACTTTGAGGTTCAACCATACCTCCTCCCCTTCCACCTTTAAAAGCAGCTGAGAACCAGATGAGTATGCCTCCTGCCTCCTGTGGGGGATGGGGGTGGGGGACGGGAAGCTTTCCAGCAACCCTTCCTAGAGAGCATGGGAAGTCAGGGGTGCTTTCCTCCTACACTCTCTAGTCCAACTTGCATTTTTCACATGCATTTTAAAAAAGCTTCTTGGTGAAGCCTGTAAGAGTTGGGCCTCTGTGTGAATTCCACACCATGTATTCAATCAACCAGGCATGCAAAATATACATGAAAAGAAGGTAGGCATGTGCTGAACATGTGGGGGCATTTTCTTCCCATTGTTCCCAGTATTCCTGTTATATTGGCTATTTAGGTAGGATTCACACTCTATTGGTATTATAAATAATCTAGAGAGGATTTAATGTTTATAAGAGTGTGTTGTG
>LR754143.1:31066-86317 GCA_902729485.2 Mus minutoides
GGAGACTATACCAATGCCTGGCAAACATGGAGGTGGAAGCTCACAGTCAGCTATTAGATGGAACACAGGGTTCCCAAGGAAGGAGCTAGAGAAAGTACCCAAGGAGCTGAAGGGGTCTTCAACCCTATAGGTGGAAGAATAACATGAACTAACTAGTACCCCCTGAGCTCATGTCTCTAGATGCATATATAGAAGAGGATGGCCTAGTTGACCATCATTGGGAAGAGAGGCCCCTTCATCATGCAGACTTTATATGCCCCAGTACAAGGGAACGCCAGGGCCAAGATGTGGGAGCGGGTGGGTAGGGGAGCAGGGCCAGGAGGGGGAGGGTATAGGGAACTTTCTGGATAACACTTGAAATGTAAATGAAGAAATTATCTAATAAAAGTTGGAAAAAAAAAGAGTGTGTTGTGCAAAGGCTACGTCATGGTATATGTCTTGAACTACCTATTGATTATTGAAGACAGCCCTCTGTCCCCTTCCAGTTGCTAACATGGGGACTCTAGTACTTGATTGGCAGCCTTGGTACTTGCTTCCTCCTCCTTATCTTTATTGCTGGCCCACTGAAGCTGACCAAAGGCACTCTAGCAGGACAGACAGGCAGAAGAATTCTGTCCCTACAGAATATGCAGGGAAGGATGCTACCATCTTGAAAAAAATCATATTGAGATTCTAAAGACTTAAATAACTTCCCCTCAACAAACTATCTCAGTTCAAAAGAGAGTACCAAGACACTGGAAGAGACAGAGATGAGACCAAACCCTCAGGCTGAGGCCTCAGAAGTGGACAGTACCAGTGTCACTGGTGAAGGATAACAGATAATAATGATAGACGGTCCACAAAAGGTTCTTCCTGCATTTAATGTGTGGTGTGTGTGTGTGTGTGTGTGTGTGTGTGTGTGTGTGTGTGTGTGTAGTAACTTGTGCATCCCTTGCTGTAAATGTTTGGGTCTATTTTGTTCAACAGTACCCCAAAGAAGCACTGTTCACGGGAAGGCCTTATGCTTTGGCATTCTGTAGTCAGCAAACAGGCATGATTCAACATCAACATTTCGCCACAAGAGAATAAGGAAGATTTAGAATGCAGCAGGTTTAGTTCCCATTATTTTAAAATAACAAAATTATTAAAGTAAGGAACATATACTAGATTTTTGTTTACTGAGACAAGATCTCACTCATTAGGTTTGGTTGGCAGGTGTTTTTCCCACTGAGGCACCTTGTCAGCCCAACAAACACTTTTAGGTAGAATTATATATGGCAGTAGAGTTAGACAATTGGGATCAAAGATGCTCTTATACTGGGTTGGAAAGACTTTTTTTACTTAGCAGTGTTAGATAGTGATTATGAAAATTCAGACACTGAAAAGATTCCTAATCCAGTGAAGGAGTGAAGGACTCTTCTCCATTATAGAAAAGACTTTCCTTCAGATGTTGGCATCAATATTCAGTTTTACAGGGGGTCTTCAGTCTTTACATCCCAGTTGTGACCCTCCCCTCATCCCTATACTTCACTAACTTTAAAGTACTTTTGATAGCAAGGGCCCCAGGATAACATATTGTACACTGACTACTTTGAATTCTTTCTAGTATTACAGTTGATTGCACTCTTGTCTGAAAAACATGTCTGCAGAGGAAGAAAATAAGTTTTTCTATGATTGAAAAGAAGTAATTTTTTTGGGGGGGGGTAATTTTCAAGGCACTGGTGAGCTAGCTCACCCATAAAGTGCTTGCCACGAAAGCGAGAGGACCTGAACTTGACCCCCCCAGCATCCCATAAAAGTTAACCATGGTCCTGTGTGTTTGTAATACCAGCTCAAGGGAGGTGGATACAGAGTTACAGATTCATTAGAGACCCTGTCTCAAGACAAAGTAAGAGAGAAAGACTCCTTTTGTCTTCTTCTGGCATGTGTGTGTACACACACACACACACACGCACACACACCACAGAAGACAGAAACATACACAGACAGACAGACACACACACACAGACAGAGATAGAGACAGACAGACAGACAGACAGACAGACAGACACACCCAGACACAGAGATAGAGACAGACAGACAGACAGACAGACAGACAGACACACACACACACACACACACACACACACACACACACACACACACAGAGAGAAACAGAGAGACACACACAGGAGAAAGACATACAAACACACATGCACACAGAAAGATACATAGAGACCCACACAAACACATAGACCCACACAAATAGACACAGACACATACATAGGCACATACATCTAGGTACACACACACACACACACACACACACACACACACACACACACACACACAGTTATAGTTCTATGGTTTCTAGTTTGGTGTCTTGTTGCTGTGATAACTACTATGTCCAAAAGCAGCTTGGGAAGGAAAGGACAAGAGCAGCCAGGTGAGTAAAAAGTAAGGAGCTTGAAACAAAAACCCTAGAGGGATACTGTTTCTACTCTGCTCCTCGTGTTCACCCAGCATTTTATACAACCTAGCACCATCTATGCAGGGATGACCTGGGCCCACAGACATGACCACAGACCAATAAACTGAGGTCTCCTCTTCCAGATGTGTCAATTTGATAACCAGAATTGGCTATTACAATACACACACACACACACACACACACACACACACACACACACATGCATCAGCTTGATGATTTTACTGTATTTGTTAGGTACAAGCAAGAGAGTGATTTAGAATCTAACTGGAGATGAGCTCCGAATCTCACTTAGTTCTGTTGGGGTGGGGGCAGTTTCTGCAGACAAGACGTTCCCTTTACAGAAACAGTGATGAAGCACCAGTTAGTGACTGCAGCAGAGGCCTGGGAGTGTTTAACCTTTCGGGTGTGCCAACAGTGGGCTCCTTAATTTGAAAATAGGGTACACAGCGTTTGCAAGAGGAGAGCAGCAATGGTTCATTGCTCAACTTGACATGCCTTCTTTGCTGCAGACGCGAGGGAAGAGATCCTCTCTGCTCCATTTGTTCTGCCTTTTGCCTAAATTCTCAGAGAAAGTGGCAGATGCTCTAATTAAGGGTACCAGACACTGAAAATACCTGGCATCCAGGGAGAACATGCTGTCAGGTTCCTTTCGCGAAGCCAGCCTTCCTCTGGAGCACCTTGGAGCGCCTAGCGTGCATCACCAGCAGCGAGCCTTATTATCCCCCTTTTTTTTGCAAATGGTAGAAAAGTGCAGCAAGGAGATTCAAAAGGCTCACTTGAGGCTACAGGGAAGCCAAATGCTCTGCTCAAAATAGAAATGGAGAGCTCTGGGAAGCTTAGACAGCTCGAAAGGGCCCTTTAATCTCCGGACCCTTCTGTGTCGTTTTAGACACTTCTTTGCCTCATGAAAGGGCTGCCAACTCTTCCTCCAGGATGTCATAAAAAGGTGACATTTAGAGAAGGAAATTGAAACTCTAATTGACTTCTACTAAAGCAGAAAAATAAGTGCCCTGTATTCCTTCTCTTGGCCAGATGTTTGTAATTTTTCTCTTGGGGATTCTACCCTGAGGAGAGCTGGAGTCAAAACAGAATAGGCCACTGGAGTTGGTCTGCATAGACATTCAAGATTTGATGATTATTATTATTTTTACTTAATGATGGGAGCCATGGACAGTCCATCCAAGGAGAGACACAGAGGAAAGGGTTCTATCTCACTTCCTGGACCTTGGGAGAGAAGAGCCCCTGGGTGTCTTGCAATGAAACATAAGGAGCTTGAGATGAACACTCCATTTCCAGGTCTGGGGATAGAGGTACCTGTGATTACTTACATACATCTTGTTATTTGCTTGGGATAATATAACTTTACCATCGATGGTGGAATGGTTTTGAGATTCACTCACGCCGAATGTTTTGTATTTCTTTATAATCAGCATCACAAGAGGAGCATGACCCCAGGTGCCCGCTGATCCGAGGAAGAGGAGAGACACATGAAGCCTGGACCACAGATCAACTGAGCCTAAGCACTTGGGCTGGTCCCCAGCCGCTCTGTACAAGCATATGCAGGTCAACATTGTTCACTATTGTGGGTCACTGGGTTTTGTAATGGTTTGCTATGCATTATACCATGTTACAGCTGACTGATGCAGAGCCATTGGAGGAGCAGATGGTGGAAAATTCTTAATGGGCTGTGGACAATGCTTGCAAAAATGTCAACTTAATGTAATGACATAGAACTTAGCATCTGTAAGGACTCAACAAAGTGTTTGTTTTTGATGTATTTCAATAGAATAATTATATCTAATATTCAGAATATATGGTCTTCTCGTTGATATTTTCCTCTTTGCTGACACGTTCCTTTATATCCTTTCTGTAGTCCTTTCTAACAAACTCTTACCCTTTATCGCCCTGTCAGGATTTGGCATTTATCTAAGATTTAATTCTAGGCTGAACTATAAAACTATCTAGATTCTACAGTGAACATTTTTGATACATTTTTTTTGGTACATTTCTACCTATGCACCCAAGCAAACTCATTTTAATTCTAAAATTTATAGTTATTATTGTTGTGCATGTATGACATGTATGTAGACATATTTGTGACACATGTATAGGATGAAGAAAACCCCTGTGGAGTTGGATCTCTTTTTCTATACCCCCCTTGGGTTCTTGTTAAACTTATCTAGTAAGTGTCTTTACTTGTGGAACCTTCCCATTCGGCTCTCTCTCCATTTTATTGTATTTTTTTTTTTTATGTAGTTAAATATAAGTGGCAGGTGCCAGTGCACCTCACCAACAAATGGGCATGCTCATAGCTCCCCAGAGTTTTCTCAGACCCTTTCTAGTTCATTTTACCCCTCTACCTGGAGGCATAAACTCTTCTGATTTCTTTTCAGAGTTTGACAGTTTGACCTGTTTTAGAACTTCATCTAATAGGACTATGCACTGTGTGGTCCCGCTATGACCAGCTTCTTCCTCCTCAATTAACACTTCTTTTTGTTCGTGAGTAGAGCATCTTTGTCAGGATCTACACATTGAATTTTCCCATGGAAACTGAACACGATGATGTAAAAGACCTGAGGAATATTCTGACGAGCCCCGGGTCATTACCTGTCCTCTCTTCCCTCCCAGGGCCACCAAGGAGACAAAGATTAGGTATTTCAAACTACTTAGGGAGAGATTGACAATGGCAAACAATTAACACTGTCTGCTTGAGACTCTCTCATGTTGGCCTCATTCTCAAATGAATAATTGAGACAAGATTGCTCAAGGCAGCTCTTAACCTTAAAACTTGGGGCTTCCATGATGTGTACCCAACTACACTAATCAACTTTAAATAGCACACTTGAACTAAATGGCCTCCCTCCCCCAAAGCAGGCAACCCTTTTTCTTCTTTTATGCTGTTGCTTTGCCTGCCCTCTCTCTCCATTTAGGGTTAAAAAGTCTTCCCAGACTGCAGAGCGGATTTATTGACATCTGTCTCTTGGGCACAGGGCTTTTGACTTAGTGACTTCCGGAAGACGGAAGGCCTGACCAAGCTCTTAGGATTAATTGAGCTTTCCCCTGGGGAGGTTGCACGCAATATGTACCTCAGGGCCCCACCACAGTGGGAGCAAACTGACTTAGTGAGAGCAGTTGAAGAACTTGGACGGTTGTCCTCCTCACTTTCCTCTGGTGGTCAATCAGTGCACAGGATGGGGCAGGGAATGAAGTATAAGCTAAGTGTGACAGATTTCAGAAGGGCCAAGTTCCAGGCTAAGTTTGTTTAACTGTTTTTTTTTTTTTTGCAGTTTTTTTATTAGATATTTTCTTCATTTACATTTCAAATGCTATCCCGAAAGTCCCCTATACCTTCCGCCACACCCTGGTCCCCTACCCACCCACTCCCACTTCTTGGCCCTGGCGTTCCCCTGTACTAGAGCATATAAGGTTTGCAAGACCAAGGGGCCTCTCCATGTTTAACTGTTGTAGTTCTTAGACTCAACTTGTGGTTTTAAAATTAGCCCAACTGTAAAAATAAAAGCCACTCTCTAGATGCCAGTCTTCATTTCTCAGAATCCTTCTGTCTTGGGACTTCCAGTGTCATTGGAGTCCAGGTGACTTGTTTTAAGGGGCACAGAGCTGGTTTGTATCTATGTTTAAAGGTCAGGACAAGGGTCAGACCCCATGACCATTAACAGAGCTGCCAGTCTGCTTGGTCATCTTGTGGGATGGAGATTTTCCTTCACTTGTCCTATCTACTGATTCCTGTCTACAGATCCTGTGTGGCTGCCCACCTACACCAGCATCACATAGCTGGACCTCTGCCTTCAACTTCCTGTAGTTCTGAGCTAGACAGCTTTGCCTGCCAACCTGAGCCCAGCTCACAGACATGGTGCTGGATTTAGGGATCTCATCTTCCAGGTCCTGACGTGAGGTGAAGCTTTAAGTAGAGGGCTTATCTAAGCAGCCCTGGTCAAGGTGTGGTCCTGACCATCACTGTTCTGTCAGGTTGACTGACAAGTTGAAAGTCTCTGGGGGAGAGTGTTTGTTTCCCTTCTGGCTGAGTCGGCCTTCAGGCTCTCTCTTTTCCCCTAAATGAGATTCCTGGAGAACATAATCCCAATTTCTTGGTTCCATTGTTTCAATAACATAAGAGCCGATGTGAAGGATATGTGTCTCCTTAGAACAGTTGTTCTCAACCTTCCTAATGCTAGGACCCTTTACTATACAGTTCTTCAGATTGTGATGACCTCCAATTATAAGCTTATCTTCTTTGCTCCTTCATAACTGTGATTTTGCTACTGGTTTGAATCATAGTGTAAATATATGATATGCAAGGTGTCTGATCTATCACCCCCGAAGGGATTGTGACTCACAGGTTGAGAACTACCTTAGAGTATCTTCCTTCCTTAGAGTATCTTCATCCCTGCCAGGCATTTTCAGATGCGGCTGCCTACACACTCTTACTCCTCTCATCTTCTCTCTGGTATTCTAGTTTGGTTCCAAGGCACATATTTACTGGAGTTTCTCAGGGCTTCTGGGAGAGCTGGCAGAGTCCCAACTCAAAGGGGTGAATATAAGCCATTATGGGAGGACAAAAGTCACTCGGCCCAGTCATGCTTATCCTTATAGTTAATGGGAAATTACCATATATGTACATGAGCTCCAGAGGAGACCAAGATAATCTCCAAGCAAACTGCTGACTTATTCCCACGAGATAATAAATGTGTATTGTTTTGAGTCTGTGAGTTTGGGCATGGTTTATTACATGGCATTATTGAGTTAGCTGATAACTAAGACACGTTTTAGCCAGTCACCAAAGACAATGTCTAGGTAGTTAAAAGAAGTTGATTGTGTTGCCTCAAAATTAAATTATAATTAATAAAATTATAATGTATTTATTATATAACAATAATTAAATTATACTTTCTATAATTTTACTCACATGTTACTCAGGAATCACACACTTGGGCTCACATCTATCCTACTGGGAGCTAAATGCAAGAGTACTGCTTTATGTTTAAGCTGGTAACTATGACCCCTAATGAGCGTGCCCTTACTTCTGTTAGAAGCTGGTCTCTGCTCTGTATGTATGCTAATCTCAAATGAGTCTTAGAAATAGATTTTTATATGAGTGCTGCGTTACTCGGTGACTTAGGAGGAGACCGTCATCAAGCAGACACTAAGGTAACTTCCCTGCCAGGTGGGTTTCCTAGGATGCTGATGCGAAATCCCACAGGACAACATTTAAATTAATTGTAATAAAATCAAATAAACTCCCTCAGTCACAATGTCTGTACGTCAAGTGCTCAGCAACTATGTATAGCCAGTAGCCAATGCTCTGGAGATACTGATATAGAACTGAATGAAAAAAAAAAAGGAAGGAAGGAAGGAAAGAAGAAAGGAAGGAAGGAAGGAAGGAAGGAAGGAAGGAAGGAAGGAAGGAAGTGCATGACTTCCTAGGAAGAGTGGAGGAGGAAGTTTATTGTAGATAAAAAGGAGAGCATAGCCAGAGACAGAGACATTTGGGAGAGTCCAGAGTGAACATGACCAGACTGAGCTGGGCTAGTGAGGAGAGAGGGATGGGGACAGGGGAGGGGAGTGACTTCTGTGGACCAGTTGATTCTAACAGCTCCTCTCCCTGTACTCAAGGGGAAAGTGAGCTATGATTTCCTAGAATAGGTATTTTGGAACTCTTGTTAGCCTGGTTTGACATCTGTAGTACTGACTGTTCGCTTAGCTTACAGGTCACAAAGCTAGCCATTAAAACAGAGTGGTTTTTCTAATACACCTGCAGAGGGGCTTGAGGGGCAGCTTTGGCAGCCATCAAGTTTCTGAGGCCCTAGCCCCTGAGCTAAGTTCACCAAGAGCTAAGAAAGCTCTATTACTCTAAGATACTCCCCCAATTTCCCATACATGTGGAGATGAGTAACTCTACCTTGTATTGTGGGGTCTCTTGGTTGACCCACTGAGTTCTCACATTAAGTCTTTTCCTTCATCGATGCTCCTTTCAGCCACAAAGGACAGCTATTAGCTTCCTCCTGCTGTTTCTTATTTTTCTTAATCGCTTTAGAATCAGTGTAAATAGGAGACAGCATTACTAGATGTTTCCACAGACCCATGGACTTACTGCAGTTCTTTTCTGAGATTGCCTTATGCCTGGCATGTGGACCTCTCTCCAGTTTAGTATGTGTCTGATTCTCGGATTCTCAGGCATGTCCGTTAGCGGCTTGAGTGGATTCTACTGGCTGCTGCTGGTTGGGGGAGGAGGGAGATGCTTGACAGAAGTCAACTCAGCTGAAGATGAGACTTGAGGAAAAGGTAGCTTGGATAGAAATAGAAGCTAGGAGACAAAAAAAATGTTCTAGCAATAGAAATATCAAGAAACATTCAGGAAGGTTGTATAAAATCAGTCTGTCTGGGATGAAGGGTTCCTGCAAGGGCAAGGTGAGAAAAAGTCAGAGGACCTAGACAGGGCTGGCTTCCCTCCCCCTATCCCCTGTCCCCCCAAGTCATTGAGCCTCCTTGCCTCTTCCACCTCAACCCTTCCCACTTCCTCCAAATCCATTGTCTCTGGCATTCACTGTTGAGAGGCACTGATCATACTATGCTGGGTGGGTACTTGATAGGTATAACTCTTGTTCTGTTTACAGTACCAATCTGTGACATGACATGAGCAATGATTTTATTATCACTTTGAGGATGGATGAAGGGAGCCAGGTAGTTGGATGTTCAAATGAGGTTTGATTATAATTTATGATTGATTTGGTTTATAATTAATTTATATTAATATACACAATGGGACTTGTTACAACATTTTCATTTATGTATATACTGTACTTTGATTTTATTCACAAATATACTCTATTATCCCCATTTATCTGACTTCCACCCTGGCTAATCCTCTTTTTTTCAAGAAGTTCCATTAAGGCTTGTAATGGCTATTCCTGGTTGTCAACTTGACTATATCTGGAATGAACTACAATTCAGAATTGGAAGGCTCACCTGTGATCCTAATCTGGAGACTGGGATATACACGTTTCTGACCTGGATCTTGGCATGGAAATCTTGAGGCATAGTGGCTATGAATCCCAGAAGATTAAGACAGGGAGATCTCTGAGTTCAAGGTCATCTGGAACAAAGCAAGTCCCAGATCCAGGCATGGTGGCACACACCCTTAATCTGGGCCACACCTTCTTCTGGAGACCTACATAAGGACATTGGAAGATGGAAGATTTACTCTCTCTCTTTGCCTGCTTGCCTTATGGGACTGAACAACTGCTAGATCCTTGGACTTCCATTTACAGCTGCTGCTGACCATTGTTGGGAGTTGGACTGCAGACTGTAAGTCATCAATAAATTTCCTTACTATATAGAAACTACCCATAAGTTCTGAGACTCTAGAGAGCCCTGACTAATACAAGGCTTTTTTGGTTTCATTTGTTTTGTTTTGTTTTGTTTTGTTTGTTGACCTAGTGTCAGGAGCCATCATAGGAATAGCTAATAACTAGCAGGTGATCCTGCTGAGATGGGTCTGCCTTAGATGAATAATCCATGATGGATTTGCTCTTCTAGGCAAGGCCCAGGAGAAATTCATTTTAGGAAAGATTCCTGCTATTAATAATATGCCTTTCCTGTTATTATTAAACATATAACAATCACCAGGTATTAGCCCACCCTTTTGAGCAGATCTCTGCAGAACAACGAAGATGTACTGTCTTGTAGTGATGCTATATAGACAAGTAGATGATTTCTTAATTTTTAATGATGATCCTATAAGAATTCCTAAATTTATATTTATTAAGTCAAAACTGCAGTGAGAACTCTGCCAGTCTTTAGTGTCACTTCTAATAGTAAGCAGGCATTCTGCAACTTAGAGCACATTCCAAGAGGTTGTAAGACCATTATTAACCAAAGGTCACAAAAGGGGAACTAATGATTTATTATATGTACTAGGATAGTAGATAAAATATTGACTAGGTTTATCTATACAAAACTTTACTAGTAACTTAGTTATGGTTTTTAACTCTCCATGAACCCGTGGAGCTGTGTCAGTTGATGAATATTTAGCCAGATAATTACTCCTAATGGAAATGCATGAAAACATTCTCTGTTGTAAACTTTTTATTCGGTTTATGATTTGAATCCATGTGTATACTTCTGATGAACGTTTTACCACGTGATCATGTATCCTGAAAGATGTGAGGACAAGTGCTGAGGACAAGAGAGAGGAGAGCCTTATAATTCTCTCATCCTGTGTTCTTAGCATTCCTTACCTTGCTTTTCTTAGACCCCTTATCCCCCTTTTCTTAAAAGCCTTTCTCCCTTTTTTCTTAGAGAGCTTTCTTTTTTTCTTTTTTTTTCAATTTTTATTAGATATTTTCTTCATTTACATTTCAAATGTTATCCAGAAAGTTTCCTATACCCTCCCCCATCTCCGCCCTGTTCCCCTACCCACCCACTCCCACATCTTGGCCCTGGCATTCCCCTGTACTGGGGCATATAAAGTCTGCATGACCAAGGGGCCTCTCTTCCCAATGATGGCCAACTAGGCCATCTTCTTCTATATATGCAACTAGAGACATGAGCTCTGGGGGTACTCATTAATTCATGTTATTCTTCCACCTAGAGGGTTGAAGACCCCTTCAGCTCCTTGGGTACTTTCTCTAGCTCCTTCCTTGGGAGTCCTGTGTTCCATCTAATAGCTGACTGTGAGCATCCACTTCTGTGTTTGCCAGGCACTGGTATAGCCTCCCATGAGACAGCTATATCAGGGCCCTTTCAGCACTATCTTGCTGGCATATGCAATCGTGTCTATGTTTGGTGGCTGATTATGGGATGGATCCCCGGCTGCCGCATTCACTGGTTGGTCCATCCTTTTGATTCAGCTCCACACATGATCTCTGTAACTCCTTCAATGTGTGCTTTGTTCTTAATTCTAGGAAGGGGCGAAGTGTCCACATTTTGATCTTCATTCTTCTTGAGTTTCATGTGTTTAGTAAATGTATCTTGGGTAGTCTAGGTTTCTGGGCTAATATCCACTTATCAGTGAGTACATGTTATGTGAGTCTTAGAGAGCTTTCATAGGAAACTTTTTACAACTTAAAAATAAATGCTAAAATGACTTAACCCAGAATTGGTCCTGTCTAAATGAAATAAAGGGTCAAAGAGTGGAGCAGAGACTGAAGGAAAGTCCATCCAGAGTCTGCCCCACCTGGGGATCCATCACATATATAGCTACCAAATCATGACTCTGTTGCTGATGCCAAGAAGTGCTTGCTGACAGGAGCCTGTTATAGCTGTCCCCTGAGAGGCTCTGCCAGAGCCTTACTCATACAGATACAGATGCTTGCAGCCAATCATGGTCTGAGCACGGGGACCCCAATGGAGGAGGTAGGGGAAGGATTGAAGGATTGAAGGAGCTGAAGGGGTTTGCAACCCCATAGGAAGAACAACAAAATCTGCCAATCAGACACCCTCAACCCCCCCACTCCCCCACCCCTGCCAAGAGCTCCCAGGGACTAAACCACCAACCAAAGAATACACATGGAGGGACCCATGGCTCCAGCAGCATATGTAGCAGAGGATGCCATGTCTGGCATCAAAGGGAGGCCCTTGGTCCTATGAAGCCTCAATGCCCCAGCATAGGGGAATGCTATGGTGGTGGGGCAGGAGTGGGCAGGTGGGTAGAGGAACACCCTCATAGAAACAGGAAGAAGGGGGATGGAATAAGGGGTTTCTGGGGGGGGGAATCAGGAAAGGAGATAACATTTTAAATGTAAATAAACAAAAACCAATAATAAATTAAAGAAAACAAAATGCAAAGTGTTCCTTTTTATTCCTGCAACTTCAACTACAGGCTGAAAGTTAGAGCCTCAGTTCTTACAGAGATAGAAGAAAGGCTACTAACTTAGTCTCTCCCCTGCTGTTGTAGGATAAGATGCTATCAGGTTTTTTTTTTGTTTTTTTTTTCTCAGAGGGACTGAGGCAGGTCAGCCACAGTAGCAGAGTAACTTAGACTTAGATAGGTAAATGTTTTATTATTATTACAGAGCAACCCTAAATATCTCGTAAGACCAAGTCTTACCACCCCCCCTTGTTTTCCCCCCCTCTGCTGCCTCATGAAGAACCAAACAAGAAAGAAGACCCACCAGGGATGCCCACCCATCTCTCTCAGCAACCCAGTGAGTTACATTAGGGTTGCTTATAACAGCATGAGTGAGGGGTTGGAACACAGGCACCTTAGAACCAGTGGCTATACTACTGAGAATGTCCCTCCCTCCTCCACCAACCATTAACTGCATATTAATCCGTAGGGAGGGGCAAGGTGTGAATTCCTTTCCCCATTCATGACAGGCTGTCAGGCAGGTAACCAAAGCTTTTGTGAGTTCAAAAGCACAATGGCTATGTCATTGTCAGAAGCTGACATTCTCCATCACCCTCTTTCCCACTTCCCCTGGCTCTTACATTATTGTATGACACACTACCCGGGAAGATATGCACAAACATCTGTTTATCCCAGATTGGGAATTGATAACAGACCAAAATAAGAAAACCACTCAAGTATAGCTTGGTGACATAGTGAGTTTATTAGGGCTACTTCAGGAATATCAGTGGTCAGTCACAGGCATGGGGGTAACTTAAAGGTAGATTTTCTGAAAGCCCACGCCAGCATGGGTAACAGCTAAGAAAAGCTGAAAGCTTAGAACTCATTGTGCAACCTGCAAGCAGAGTGATGGGTCTGTCACACAGTAACTCAGGGAGCTTGACCGGCTGAACTCTCAGCAGTTCTTATTGCTTATTTGGGCATAGAGGGAGAGGGGCCTAGTGATTCTGGTCAATTCCAGGGATATCCTGAGATTTCTGGGTTATTTCTTAATTATTAAAAGCCCCCCTTTAATATAAAGAGCTTTCCTCTAAGGTGGAATGTTTTACCTCAGAGGAAATTGCTACATAACATGTGAACATTCTGTCCTGTGTTGTGTTCTGCAATGTGGCTGGAGCCTTGCGGGCAGGGAGAGGATGAAGATGTCTTGTGTGTTGCTGAACATGAATTTGTCACTTGTTTTCATCGCTGACCAGCACAAGTCTCTGCAGCTAATTCTTCTCACTCCCAAAAGAGCATTCTTTGACCAAAACTGACAATGGCAATATGAAGGGGGCACATCGTGTTCACTTAGCAAAACAGTAGCAGTACTCCTCCGTTAGGGCATATGACATCTCTACACAAGGGCTTTTGACTGCCTTTACAGAAGCAGACACATCTCTCCTGGGAAGTAGGCATCAAATCCAATTAGAGAGCAATTGGTTACCACCATAACAGATTTGCCACTGTAGTGCCAGTGGGCACATTTTTTATATGGCCCATTGGTTATGTTGTACATGGGATCCACACCTGGGTAATACTGTTGATAACACATCTCCCTCAGATCCTCGTAGTACCTTCTGGCACTGTAAAGATTATGTGTTCTACTTTTTAAAGGGAGAAGTAATAAACAATTTGTGGACATATTTAAAAACTTGTTCAGGGATAGGCTGGTTTGGGACTTTCCCTTAGGCCATGATATATGGAGAAGGATCTTAGTTCCTTGTCTAAAACCAGGAACACGCTTTGCAAAGCCAATAAGGTCCTGGGGTTAGGGCCTTGAGGGAACTAGGTTTCAGATCCTGGAAACCTGACATTTCCCCAGCTTGAAGGGTTGTGGTTATCAGTGCTAAGGTCACTGAGTGTTTGGTCTGGGGAATATGTGAGCGATTCTTTGTGTTTTCCTTTGGGCAATTTTTCTTGATTAGCTTCCTGCTGACTTTGTCCTATTGGATGATAGCTTTCTGCTGACTCTGTCCCAGTTTCCTACTAAAACCATACATAAGGTGCTGTATGTCTTTATAAACTTGCTTGGCCTAAGATGCAGCTCGTGCAAGACCTCCTGACCCCAACTTCCCTGTCTTGGCTCTCTAATTCTTTAGTCCTGCCTCTTAGGAACCTGCTATATGCTGATCCAGTCAAAAGCTATTATATTTCTTTTGTGACACTTATAATTTTCTTTACATATTCATGTATATATTTTATACTAGACTATAAGCTACTTATAGATAAATTTATTTGTCATATTTTTTCTTATTATGACTAATAAACATAATCTAACTTTATGAATGTTAACTTTATGAACTGCCATTTTAAATGTATAGTTCGCTGGTACTAGTGGCATTAAGAATATTTACATTGTTTTGTAAACATCACTGCTCTCCATCTCTTGAACTTTTAAAACTTCTCATAATGAAACTATGTATCTATTAAAAAATAACTTCTCCCTTTCCCTTTCTCCACCCACATTCTGTAACCTGTATTTTACCTTTGGTCTCTATGAATTTGAATCTCTAGGCACCTCAGGTAAATGAGATTGTAAACTCTTTGTCCTCTTGCATCTGGCTAATTTCACTTAATGAAATATATTCAAGTTTGATCCACATTGTAGTGTGTGTTCAAAATGTTGTGCATAGAGCATATAACTTCACAGCAAACTCCCTGTTTCACTCATTCTTAAAGATCTTCCTATTTTCTCTTCTGCAATGATCCCTGAGTTTGAGGTGTGGGAGTTGCATTACAGATGTAGCAGCAGAGGGACTGGGTTCCACAAATCTGAACTTTGATTGGTTGTGATTCTCTGTAATGGTTTCTATCTGTTGCCAAGAGAAATTTCCATGATGTGGGGTGAGGGCCACACTTATCTGTGGGTATAGGGATAACTATTTAGAATGTAGGTAAGGATGATGATGGTTTAATAAGTGGCAGTTGTAGATTCTCCTCTAAGACCCACAAGTTCACTAGTCCTGGGTAGTTGGCAGGTTCCCAGTACCAGGCATGGATTTTTCTCTCTTGTTGAGTGTGTCTTATGTCCAATCAGAGAGCTGGTTGTTACTGCCAAGGCATACGTGCCACTACTGCACTCTTAGGGTTATCCTGCTCTGATGGTCATTGTTCATAGGTCATTGTTCCTAAGCTTCATAGCAGGGTAGGATTGTTGGTTTGCTCTCTTCCCTTGGACACTTGCTAGGAACGTCAGAAAGTCTTACCGTCATGACTGCCTAAACATGAGCTGAGCAAGGACAACTACAAGAGACACACTAATATGGGCAGGGAAAGCTAATGAGGCTTTAACTTATACAAAGAGCTACAGGCAAGGAAGGAATGCTGAGAGTGGGAGAAATGCACTTCCTTAGAGAAGAGCACAGCAATTAGTCACTCCATATCAAATGGTCAGCCCTGAAAGCATACACTCAGGTAGCATTATACAGATGGAATAGGCTGTGTTTATGAATTTAGATATGGGAGGGAGGGAGGAAAGAGAAGTGAAAAATGATGATTGTATTATAATATAAAAAAATAAAAGAAATTGAATAAAAGCACTTACAAAAATGGCCAGGCCTTAAAAAAGCTGAATGGTTTTACATTACTTAACACCTTTGTTTACCCATATTTCTATTGATGGAACATATTAGTTGTTTTTTGGCTACCATGAAAAATACTACTGTAAACCTAGGTGCTCAGTTTGAGATTTTAATTTCCAGTCTTTTAAAAACGGGGTATAGAACTAAACTGAGAAGTCACAACAGAGGAATCTTGAAAGGCTAAGAAGCACCTAAAGAAATGTTCCAAGTCCTTAGTGATCAGAGAAATGCAAATCAAAACGACCCTGAGATTCCACCTTACACCAATTAGAATGACTAAGATCAGAACCTCAGGTGACAGCTCATGTTGGCGAGGATGTGGAGAAAGAGGAACACTTCTCCATTGCTGGTGGAGTAACTGGTACAACTACTCTGGAAATCAATCTGGAGGTTCCTCAGAAAATTGGAAATAGATCTACCTGAAGACCCAGCTATACCATTCTTGGGAATATACCCCACCATGCCACAGGGGCACATGTTTCACTATGTTCATAGCGGCCTTGGTTTTGATAGCCAGAAGCTGGAAACAACCCAGATGTCCCACAACAGAAGAATGGATGCAAAAAATGTGATTCACTTACATAATGAAATACTACTCAGCTATTAAGAATGAGGACATCCTGAGTTTTGCAGACAAATGGATGGAACTAGAAAATATCATTCTGAGTAAGGTAACTCAGACCCAAAAGGACATGCATGGTAGGTACTCACTAATAAGTGGATATTAGCAAAAATAAAAAAAGTGCTGAATACACAAGATACAGACCACAGAACTCAAGAAGGGTTACAAGTAGAAGGGCCCAAGTGAGGATGCTTCAGTCCCACTTGGGAGGGAGAAGAAAACAACCACAAAGGGGGAGGGAAGGACTTGGGATGGGGAGGAGGGTACAGAGGGGAGGGGGGCAAAGAGGGGAACATGATTAGGTATTGGGTGGGGGAAAAGGACTGAAGCCCTGAGGGCCAGCAGAAAGAAGGGAAACATGTAACCTTGGGAGGTAGGAGGTTGGAGGGATCCTCCAGAATATACTAGAGACCTGGGAGGTGAGAGACTCTCATGACTCAAAGGGAGGGACCTTAGATGAAATGCCCTACATTGGGGAGAGGGAACTTGTAGAGCCCATCTCCAGCAGGAAGACAGGGCATCAAGTGAGGGATGGGGTTGCCATCCCACAGTCAAAACGCTGACCCATAGTTGTTTCTGTCTGAAAGAACTGCAGGGACAGAAATGGAGAGGAGCTTGAGGAAAAGGAGGTCCAGAGACAGACCAAAGTGGGGTCCAGCTCAAGGGGAGGCCCCAAGGCCTGACACTATTACTGAGGCTATGGAGGGCTCACAAAAAGGGACCTAGCATGACCATACTCTGGAAGACCCAATAAGCAGCTGAAAGAGTCAGATGCAGATACTTGCACCCAACTAATGGACAGAAGCTGCTGACCCCTGTGGTGGAATCATGGAAAAAGCTTGAAGAAGCTGAGGAGGAGAGTGACCCTGTAGGAGGACTAGCAGTCTCATTAACCTAGACACTGGACCACCAACCAGGCAGCATACACCAGCTGATATGTGGCTCCCAACACACATACATCAGAGGACTGCCAGGTCTGGATTCAATCAGAGAAAATACACCTAACCCTCAAGAGACTAGAAGCCC
The DNA here is from genome assembly GCA_902729485.2 of Mus minutoides. Lineage (NCBI taxonomy): Eukaryota > Metazoa > Chordata > Mammalia > Rodentia > Muridae > Mus > Mus minutoides. Next base: position 48,592 of record LR754143.1, read on the forward strand.
CAGGGAATTTAGAGGTCTTGTGGGGTGGGTGGTGGGTGGTGGGTGGTGGGGACATCCTCATGGAGACAAGGGAGTGGTGTGGGGAGGAGGTATGGGATGAGTAACAGTCAGAGTGTGGACCCAGAGGGGAATAAAATCTGAAGTGTAAAAAAAAAAGATTAAATAAAATTTTAAAAAAGTAAGAATAATGGTGCTCATACGGTTATCCTGCATGTGAGTGTGTGTGTGTGCCTCTGTGTGTGTATGTGTGTGTGTGTGTGTGTGTGTGTGTGTCTCTCTCTGTGTGTGTAGGGGGTGTTGGCAGGCATGCATATGGTATACTGCAAATGTGGAGGTCAGATGATATCCTTTGTCTGTTGCTCCTCTCCTTTCCATTTTGTTTAAAACAGTGTTTCTTCACCGCTTTGGAAACCAGGCAAGCTGACCCACAAGCTCCTGGAGAGCCTCCTGTCCCCACCTCCCGTTTTCCTGTAGGCATGCAGGGATTCCAGACACTTGTCCTGTAACACAGGGCTCCTAGCTGGGGTTGTCAGCCTGGTGTGGCGAGTGCTTTTACCCACCGAGCCATCACTATGGCTCACAGTGTGTAAAGTTTAAGGATCCCGCCGCACGATTTCCCAACAGATCTTACATCCCCACAAGGGCTCCACTTTGTCCACACCCTCTCAGACACTTGTGTGTTTAGTTGTGCTTGTCCACAGGCTGCAGGGCAGTGCTTCCACACAGGGGTGCTCAATAAATATTTATTGAATGGCTGGCTATAATGGGGGTCTTTGTAATTCATATTGTCTAAATACAGAATTCATGATGAAACTAGAGGAAAAGAGCTCAGGGATTCTGGAACATTTCTTCAGAGCACTGGACTCTTTGAAAAGGTCACGGGGCCCTGGCAGAGGGTGATGGTAAACCGCGGAAGCGAGAACCTCACCGGCCTGAAGCGAGCAGCCTCTCGTTTTCAGTGCTGGTTAGTTATTGCCATCTGGGAAGGCAGGTTGGAAGTAATGAGTCTTTCAGTTGAAAAAGACAAAACAGGAATTTTAACAAGTGACATTTTCCTCTCCTTGGAACGCTGTAGCAGTGGGAGACTACTCATGGTCCCCATTTTTCTTTCTTCTTCATCTCTTGCCCTGTTGCTTCACTGTGGCTGTGTAGGGTTGTGGGGTCGAGCATCCGCTCCTTTGGGGAGGCGGGCTGCAGGGAGCTTGACCACACTTACCGGACGCTGTCTCTGGGCAGGTGTCAGGTGTAGGGAAGGCCAGGGACACCACTCCAAGGGTGGGGGCTGAGGGTGGGGAAGCACAGTTTGAGGTGCAGAACAGCCGGAGCTGGCTCAGGGGTCTCGGGACTGCAAAGAGGCCAGGATCCGCTGGTCCTCAGGCTCTTGGACACCCAGATGCTGCTGGGAGTCACAGAAAAGCTGAGAATGGAGTAGGGTCCCCCACAGGCTGGATCTAGCCTGGGGCTGAGAAAGAAAAGAGGGGAGCTCCCGCTGGTCCCTTGGGAATAGTCCAGAGAGGCCTTCTATGGCTCTGTAGGTGAAGGCCTTCTCCAGGACTCACCACTGAGGATCCTGATGAAAAGAGGCAGTCCGTGGTTTTAAGGCATTTATTGTCTTGGCGGAAAGTGGATGAATAAAACCATACCCCACTTCTTAGGGCGGGCCTGAGGTTAAATACATTTTGCAGGGAGGAGTGTCTGGAAAGGAAAGCTTATTGGTTAAGCCCTCCAGTCCTCTAGGTACCTCATCAAAATGGAGATCTGTCTTGAGTCTACATGACCACAGGTCACACCCTCTACCTGTGGAGGGGATTGGGGTTTTGCCCTTGCATAACTGATGGCCACAAATCTATGGAGGACTGGGCTAGTGAAAGGCACCTGATGTCCGGGAACAGGCGAAACACCTACCTTTCCTTCAAGGTCTCTGGGGTTTTGAGCCTTAGCTCAACCAGGAACCAAGCTACCTCTCCCGGTCCCACACAGCTGGGCTGTATTCACTCAGCCTTTGCCTTTGTCTTGGCTCAGAGCATTGGTTTTCCACTTGTCCATGGGTAGGAGTAGCTGTGGCTCTGCTACTCTTCTGTGCTTTTGCTAGCATTACAGGAGGGAAATGCCTGGTTCGTCTTCTAGCCCCACATAGTAATAGCTAGCTGCCCTTAGCCTAGCCAGCTGACCACAGGTCCCTGACAAACCTTTGAGAAATAAAACATCTTATGGTATAGCTACTCCAGTTTCATGGTTATTGTTTCAGTGCATGTGGTAGCAGGAGTGAACTAATGTTCAAAGCAATTATAAAGTTAGAACCGTGCATCTCAGTGCCATGAGAGCCATCCGTATTGATAGAAAAACTAATTAAGAAAATTCCAGTATACCAGACCTGACTTGTCACCTCTGCTTTAAAAGAAGCTCATATCTCACATCTATAGCAATACAAATATGGCCCCACACCTATGTGCCTTAAAAGTCAGCCATGGAACCTGGGGAGATAACTTTGTTGGTAAAGTGCTTATTGTGCATACACGAGGACCTGAGTTCTTTACCCCAGCACTGTCCTGTGGGAAGTGCTGAGCATGGTGGCTGGCTTAGCACCAGAAAGGTGGAGACAGGGGGATCCTGGGGCTTGCTGGATCACTCAGCTCCAGGTTCAGCCAAGACCTTGTCCCACCAAATAAGGGTTGAGAATGAGTGTGAAAGGCGAGTGATGACACCCTGTTACCTTCATGAATACAAGCACACATGTGCTTATACACCCACATACGTACATGTGTACATAGACACATACTCAGACAGACTTAAGACCTGTCATCCTGCCTACATCTACCCTTTTAGAAGCTTCCTCTATGCTTTTTGTTTGTTTGTAGATAAATCAACTTTTGACTCCTAGTTCCTGCAAACTCCTGATTAGGTGCATTTGTTCATGTAGTTTATTATTTTGGTTGCCATATATATGTAGTCACACAGTATACTGATCTTTGAGTCTGGCTTTTCTTCAGTCAGCTCTTGTAACTAAGGTTCATCTGTGTTCTGTCAAAGCCATGGCTTTTAACTGCCAGGTAGCATTCCATTCTATGGGCACTACCACCATCAGTTTATCTAATTCCTGTGGATGAACAGATGAGAAATAGATGAAGAAGATGTCTTCTCCAGGGCTTTTCTTGGGTTGGTGCTGCTGGGAATATTTTGGGCATGTTGGTTTGAACACACACATTTTATTTACCATGCATATAGACCTGAGAGCAGACAATAGATTACGTAGTAATTGTAGGTTTGGTTTTCTGGGATACAGCCAGGCAGTCTTCCAGAGCAGCAGTAATATTGCTAGGATTCCAGTCAGTCCATATCCCAGCCTCTGTCACTGACTGCCTTCAAGTCTAGCCATTCTCATACGGGAAAAATGTACCTCATCAGGATCCTTGATGGATTGGTTCCAGGACCTCAGTAGATATACAACTCTGCATATACTCAAGTCCCTTATATAAAGATGTTGTATTTGCAATAAACTACAATTCTCCCAAATATTTAAAAGCATCTATATTACTTACAATGGGCAACACAAGGTAAAATGTTACATAGTTATTACTCTCTGTTATATTTTATAGTTATTACTCTCTATTATACTACATAGTTATTACTCTATTATATCTCATTGTTTAGGGAATAATCACAAGAAAAAAACCTGTGCATGTTCAATATAGATGCAATTAAAATATTTCTGTCTCTCCATCCACTACACACATTTTAAAAAATAACTCAATGTTATCTATAACTGTGGCAATCTTTCTTAGCCTCCTGAATGCTGGCATCATAGACACATGCCACCAGTTACAACTAAAAGAATAATTTTGTTCCTAAGTTGAATTGTAGAATATGAGATCTTCAGATGTAGAAGATTGGCTGGAATTCTAATTCACACTTCCTCTGTGACTAGAGATTTTAAATACTTTCCAGTGTGTTTGATGGCCATTTGTATTTGAATCTCATTAGTGGTGGAGATACCCACTTACTAAAGATAGAAATTCATGAAGGGAACAAAAAATCATGTTTCTATAACTCTTAGTATGATTATCTATTTAATATTTTGTTTCTCTCTCTCTTAATGTACAGTTGTGTGTATACATGCATGTGTTATGGTGATCATGTAGAGGTCAAAAGACAACTTGAAGTAGTCAGTTCTCTCTCCTTCCATCATTTGATCCTAAGGATTGAACTCAGTTCACCAGTCTTGGTAGCAATCACCTTTACTGACTGAGCTATTTCACTGGTCCCTGTTACTTTAGAGAGAAATATAAATTTCAAATATTAATCCATAATGATAATTCTTCAAGAAACATTATTGCAAAAGGACTAGGCAACATAAAACCCTCGAATTTGAGATTTCCAAATCAATAAACCCCTAAGTCTAAAGTTATTAGCCATGGAACTTTGGACAAATTACCCAGCCTCCCAATTTCTACACTTATAAATGGAAACAGGTTTATGACTACATTAGAACAGCATGAGGATTGACTGTGAAGATTGGAGCATGTGACTGTTCAGTGAAGAACAGTGACAGTAGGAAAGGGTCATGAGCTTCTGCCCACACAGAATTTTGTATACAGATGTCATCGATAGGACTTTTATTCATAACTGACAATCTTAAAAGCATTAAAATATCCTTCAGGGTGAAGCAGGCAAGCACAGGGAATGGCTTGGCAGGCTGGCACAACACTTGGCTTAGGCTATACACATATCCCTCTGCAAACCTAGGACCTATTCTTGAAGAAAGAAATGGAAACAACCCATTGAAATAAATTATTCCCCATAGGAACTGTTGATAGCACCATTCCTTTCTTTAAACAATATTTAAAAAAATTTTTGAGAATTTCATAATGTATTTTGAGCATATTTATCTTCCTCCATCAACTCCTCCCATAACTACTCTCTCTGCCTTCCCACCTAACTTTGAAATTTTTTTCTTCCCCCATTAAAGCCCAGTTTGTATTGTTCAACTAGTCTTGAGAATGGGCCTGTCCTGATGCGTGGTCAGCCTACTACACATTATTCATTATATCATTAAAGAAAACTGCCTGTCCCAGCCCAGCAGCTATCAAAGGCCAATAGCTCCCTAGCCAGTGATGGGGTTTTGTTCTTACCTTCTATGCATCTACCCCCCCCATATTGGATTTTGTCTAACCAAAACTTGCATGGAACTTGTACATGTCAAATCCCTGTGAGGTCATATGTTCAACCGCCCTGTTGTGTCTGGAAAATACTGTTCCCTTGATGTTATCCACCACCTCTGGAGCTTACCATCTTCCCGATGTTCCCTCTTTTATGAAGATCCCTGAGCTCAGGGGAAGGGTGTGGTATGTATGTCTTATTTAGGGTTTTCCTGTCTCTCAGTCCCTGAATGCAGACTAGTTGAGATTTTCTAAAATACCCTGTTTGTGTTCAAACATACTCTGGGACACAACCTGAGAACTGACCTGATCCAGTCTAGACTGATAATGGGTACTGGCAAATTATGATGAACTTCTCAGGAGAGCTCCTGTTTGTTATGCCTATGTATGAGTGGGTGTGAAATGAGGATAATTAGATGCATTATGGGAAGGTGCATGTGCAGTGTCCAAAGGCTTACATAACCTATACATGTCAGTTAAAACAGAGAACCACACAAACTATGGCCCCTAGTAACCAAATTTCTTGTTTTGAACTTCCTAAAAGAAAGCCCTACCCCCCTCCCTGCCCCCACCCCAAATCAGGGTCCTTGAGTATTTTCATCACATGGCCTACTGTCTTTCTTTTCACTTCATCTGACCTGCTCCAGCACTTTGCTTTGAACAGGTTCCTCATTACTTTTCAATCTGTGTGGATTTTAATTTTACTCTTGCATAAGAGTCAAACCCCTGAAATACCTGACACAGACCACTGCTGAAAAGAGGATGAAGTAATATGATAGGAAATTATTTAGTAATAATAAAAAGAGCTATAAAGATGTGAAAAGAGGTAGAGGGTTTTAAAAAAAAAGTTTTATTATTACATGATGTGTGTGTCTGTGTGGGGGTATATTCATGTGAGCACAGGGAACAAATTTAAATTTTATAGTCTCTCTTTCTCTGTCTCTGTCTCTGTCTCTGTCTCTGTCTCTGTCTCTCCATGTACCTGTGGAGGCCAGAAGAGGACTGCCTAACAGGCGATTATGAGCTTCATGGCATGGGTGCTCGAACCAAACTCTGACCTTCTGAGATACAAGCTCTCCTAAGTGCTGAGCCATCTCTCCAATCCAGGAGAAATCCTAAATATATTGTCATAAGGAGAAGAAAGCAATCCAAAAAGGCTACATATGTAATTGTACAACTATATGAGATTCTAAATAGAAGAAAGGTAAGTGGTCATCTGAGGTTGGTGCGAGGGATAGAGAAAGGATTATGACAGTATTCTGTATGACATTTGGTAAAAAAAATCCATGGAATGTTTGAAACCACAACAAACTTACTTGAATCTGTGAACCTTAATTATCAATAATATATGAAAATTGGTTCAGTAGTTGTAGCAAATGCACCACATTAATGCAAGGCAGGAACTATTGTTAAGAGGAGGGAATACTTGAGAACTTTCTGTACTTTATGAAGCCTTGAACTGTCCTAAAGGGGAAAAAGACAGTCCGAGAAGGCTGAGGCACAAGGATTGAAAATTCAAGGCTTACCTAGGTTACAGAGTGAGTTAGAATGTAAAGTCACAAAGGAAGGTTGGGACATATCTTGTTGGTGGGACACTTGCCTTGTTTGTGTGAACCCTGGGCACGTCTCCTGGTATACTAAACGAGCAGCTAAATAAAAACCCCATTGACAACTGTTTAGATTAAATGCTTTCTTAGTTTGTGTTATATCATTCCCTGGCTGTGCACTTGTTAATTGTGAACATTAACCCCAGGACACATTATGAAATTGCTTGTATTTTCAAACCAGTGGGGTGCTAGCAGGTGTGCGAGTGGGCATGTGGATCCTCTTCCTATGCCTGGTTTTATTTCCCCCTATGCCAAATTTTAATGAGCTGTGGATTCCCTGGGGATCTTGTTAAAGGTAGATATTGCTGTAGCAGATCTTAGGTGGGGCCTTAGATTTTGTATTTCTAACTAGTTCCTGGGGATGTTGCTGCTGGTACTAGTGGTCAACAAATCCCATTTCCAGAAGCAACTGTGTAAACAAAACTGACTAGGTTTGCTGCCTGGCCCAGGTGAGGACCTTTCCATTGTCTTAGCAAACTTCAGCACTAATTCAAGGCCTATCTTGATATGTGACTCTTGCATGTGGAAAGATTGCAGGTTGGCACTGCCTAAGATGTGGCTGTTTTCAGACAGAAGATCCTGAGCCCAAGGCCTGTTGGCAGTTACAGATTATATTGTCTGTACACAAGTCACCTAGAACCACAGGGAAATTGCTGTGTGATGGATCAAAGTTGGGCTCCATTGGATTTGCACAAGGCCAGCTCCATGTCTCTTCCCTGTACTCACAACTGCCCCAGGGACAATATTCTGATGGCCTTGGGACAAAAGCCCAAGGGTGCAAACCCAATTACGTCGACACATTACAAGCCTCTGCTCATTTGATGTCACTAACATTGCACTGCCCACAGCAGGTCTCGTGGCCATGCCCAGCTCCAGAGTGGTGGGAGCCATGTCCCCACTTACAGTGAAAGCCATTAAAAGACTGTGGATGAATAACTGTTTCAGCAGTGTTCAAGGTTGAGACCTGTTATTTGTTCTGGCGCATTCTTTCCACAGGGTAGGAGAATTCTGTTCAGATAACAATCCCACCTACCACATGCAATCATGCCATTCCCTAAAGCCATCTCTAGTATGGCTTTTCAACATACCTTTGAATAGACTTCCTGTCACATTTGTCTGTCTTAGAACTAAAAGATACATGGTGTATACACCTATTAGAATAGCTAAAACACAAATGAAGTAGCTCCCCCATACCTACCCAAAGGTATATGTGTTTGCCTTCTTGGGTTATTATAATAAAATGCCATATCTTGGATAGCCCACACAGTAGAAATGTGTTTCTTAGAAGTCTAAAAATTGGGAAGCCCAAGGCCAAAGGAGCTCCATGACAGCAATTCTAAACTATCCCATTGGTGAGATGTTCCCTGGGTCCTGGAAGAATGTAAAGAGATAAGAAAGTGAACAATTAAAGCCACGAGAAAGAGTTAACTCCTATAAACAGCAGAAACCCAATTATCAGGCCTCAAGAAAGTAATGAGACTATGGGATACATTAAATGAACACTTGGCACCATCACATAGTTGCAGGTATGGATCAAAGATAAATGCAAAGAGGAATGGGCAAAATGTGACATTTGAAACATCTCAAATTGCTATTTATATGTACTCTTTACAAAACCCCAAACAAACACCCAGAGGACTGGGGAGATGACTCCATCAGTCAAGGCACTTGCTGAGAAAGCAGGAGGACCTGAATTTGACTCTTCAACACTCACACATGCAAGACATAAGCTTCACATGTTTGTCACCTCCAGTCACCGCATGACCACAGGTCAGAGATAGAGGCATCCTGGACACTATCCAGCCCACCTAGCTGAAAAAGTGAGCTTGTGGACCAGTGAGAGAACTTGCTCCAAGACAATAAGGCCGAGAATGAGAAAGATACTCAGTGTCTCCCTTTTGGTTCTGTGTGTCCTCACAGATGCTACACTGTTACGCCATCACACATACACACACACATACACACCACACACACACATACACCACACACACACACACCAGTCCCCAAAACAATAGCAGGAACAACCACCCAACAACTCTAATAGCAACAGTTTTAATCATTCAAGGTGAATGCCAGCAGAAAAAAGATATAACATCATGTTCCTCTGATATGTTGCATGGGGAGGACACAAAATCACCTATGGATTAAAATCGCACAACTAAGAAAGTGAATATGCTCAACTTAACCAATGAAAAACATTAGACAGATCTCAAAGAAAGACACTTTGTGGGATAATTGGCAGATTTCTCTAGTCTGTCAAAGTCATGATAGACAAGACTGAAGAATTGCTACAGGTTTCAGAGAACTAGAAACACACACACACACACACACACACACACACACACACACACACAAACACACAAACATACAACCAAAATCAGTATGGAATCCCAGGCCAGAACCTAGGCTCTGGATCAGAATATGGTTATTAGTAGGCCAACAGGCAAAACTCACATATTGGTTCTAGTTCAATTAGCAACATCAAGAAATTCTCAATGTTAATTTCTTCTGTTGGATTCTCATGCTGCAGTTTCGTGAGACGCTAACATTTGGGGAAGCTGGATGCAGGATATTCAGGCATTTAAAAAAATAAGATTCTAGAGTTATATGCTTCTGCTCAAACCTGGCCGTGGTATTCACTATCATAGCTTCCTATCTACTGACTTCCCCCAGTTTTGTTTTATTTGTTGTTGTTGTTTTGTTTTGTTTTGTTTTTTAAATCTATTCAGGGAGAAAAGAGTGCCTAATGAAAACTAAGTGTGGTGTGCTAACAAATGTAGAATGCTTAGAATTATTATTATCACTATATTTTGTTTTTTCAAGACAGGGTTTCTCTGAGTAACACCCACGGCTGTTCTGGAACCCACTCTGTAGACAAGGCTGTCCTTGAACTCACAGAGATCCATCTGCCTCTGCCTTGCAAGTGCTGGGATTAAAGGCATGTGCCACCATACTTGGCTTAGAATTCATCACCATGGCTCAGAGCAGGGGCTGTGGTGACATAATTACCACGTGAGGCCAGCAGGGTCTTCTGCTTGGGGAGATGTTTCCCTCTTTGCTTTTCCCTCTTTTGTTTTTTTTTTTTCCCCTTCTGGTTTCCACTCAGCTAGGGAGCAGATAAACCCAGGATTTGTGACTTAGGCATTATGTACTTTTAAAGAAATCAAAATAACTGTTCCCTCAGCCAGTTCTGAAACCTGGGTGGGGGGGGAGCCTGATTTGGAAAGATAGAGTTGTCCATGTCCCCAGCGAACATTCTGGGGCCAGGTTCCCTGATCTCCTTTGGCCTTGTGGTGTCAGGAGTTCTAGTTGGTCTGGTCTGGTGGTGGTAGTGCGTTGGGGGGTGTGGGGGGTGTGGGGGTGTGGCATATTTCTGCCTCACAATAGTTTGTCTGAGCCTCCACCCTATGCCATATTTTAGGATTTATTTGACCAATGAGATTGCAGCACACACACTAGCCTCAGCCTGAGGCCTGAGCCTTGCCTTTGATGTCACAATCTGACCTGTAGCCATTTATGTGGCCACAGCCACTCACAGAGCAGATGGCAAGGTCAAGAGTACCACAGTAAGATGTGGAAGAGAACTGATCCTCAAGCCAAGATCAAAGCAGGGGACAGGCCTCAGCCTTGCCAGTCTCTGGCTTTGGGATTGGCCACAGAGTCGGCACTGCCGCAGGCTCTAGAACTGTCAGACTTTCAGAACTTTTCGGTATTTGAGGACATTAGCCAACATATCAAAGAAGTGGGAGCTCAACTGGTAAAGAAAGTGAATGCCATCTTTCAGCTTGATATCACCAAAGATGGCAAGACCATTCTGCAGTGGACCATTGATCTCAAGAATGGTGCGGGGGACATGTACCTGGGATCGGCCAGGCTTCCTGCAGACACCGTCTTCATCATCCCTGACTCTGTCTTCACAGAGTTAGTTGTGGGTAAGATAAACCCACAGAAGGCTTTCCTGGCTGGCAAGTTTAAAGTGAGAGGCAAAGTTCTCCTTAGCCAGAAGCTGGAGAGGATCTTCAGAGAGTGGGCTAAAATTTAAGCATGTGGGAATACCCAGAAAGATCAAGACTTCTGGTTTATAATAACGTTGAGTAGCAATCATGCTTTAACTGAAGATTAAAGGAAAAAAATTGCCAATATTTTTACTCAAATTCTTCCTATTCAAGTTCGATTGATTTCCTGCTGATGTGTATGTTTGCTGGGATCCGAAATAGTAAAAAGTGTTGGAGTGCAACACTTGCGACCTTTGTCCTTTCATTGTCGTAGCTGGGCCTACACTTTCATATGTCAAGGCGAGGGCCACATGGAGCTGGATGGGTGGTTCTGATGTTTGGACTTAAGTGCTGGTAATTGTCTATACATATACTTATGTATATATATATTCTATGCGTGGAACCCAGCAATAGAGGGATGGACCAGTGAGATGCTGAAGACAGGCTACACAGTTCTCTTTGAGACATTTCTAAAGAATTGAATGTTATCCGGAGTTTGTGCACTGAACGTTTTAATAATCAAAGATCACACTGGGGTTTTCTTTTAGCTTTTGTTGCACATTTTCTAGGATTGGTATGAAGCCTGCTGTAGCTGATTTGGTCTCCTTCTGAGTATGTGCATATCATTGGTTCACAGGTGGCCTGGGTGTGTCTTTAAATATGTGCCATATAGGCACTCTGAGACTCACATGAAAGTTATGTCAGAATTTTTATGATCAAGCACAAGTTTTGTCTTAGTCATTTTGTTCTGCGATCATAAAATACCCTAGATTGAGTACTTTATTCAGAAGAGAGGATTATTTGATTCACGGTTTCAAAGGCTTGGAATTCTAAGAACATTGAGTGGACTATTATTACCATCTAATAGGGGTTTTTCTGTTGTGTTTCAAAGTGGAAAAGGGCATAGCATGGTGAGATAGTGATTTGCTAGATTAGGTGACTTTTGTCTCGGATAAAGTTACTGGTGACATCACAATGGCCCTACATTCATAACCTTACCTCACCCCAGTTATCTCCCCAAAGTTCTGCTTCCAAATACCCGCAACACAGACTTGGGAACTCAGTCTAGGGCACCAATTTTTTAGAGACACATTTAAACTACTGTACCTACCCAATGCCATCTCGCCTTTACAGTAATATGCTAAGGCAAATAGACATATTATATACAATTATAAAAATTGTATGTGGTCCAGTGAGATGGCTCAGTGAATGAGGGAAGACTGCCGTCAAGGCTGATTACCAAGTTTGATTTCCATAATTCACATGGTGGAAGGAGAGAACCCGCACCTACAAATTGTCCTGGGATCTTCACACAAGTAAATAAATATAACCATGTTTAAAGTTAAAAACACCGTTAGAATGAAAAGTGACTGTGGGGGTGCCTCACCCCAACTGGTGCATCTACAATCCAACCTGTACAGAAAACACCACAGAAGGGGTGTTCACGGAATGACTGTTAAGGGCAGAGGCACAGAACTTCCGCCATAAAATGGGTGTCTTCTCTATGATGCGAAAGCTGTACCCAGGAAGCCTCAACAATGTGGCTACCCAAACCAGACCTTCATAAAGACAATAGTAACATGGCAAAGTGCATGAGGGAGATTTCATAAGGTCCCACCCCTAGATGAAGAGTCACAGGTGCTACTGGCTACCGAGAGGAAAATTCAGTCCTCTTCTGGGATGAGCTCTCTGAATTGGGTTATCCAATCCCATGTAGTCAGCCCTAACTAAACACAGGTGTATATAAATAACACTAAGTGAATTCAGGTATACATACTTAGTATACACACACACACCACAATAAGAAAAGGTTGTGAATTTGGAAGGGAATAGGGAACATTGAAACAGCTGGAGGGAAAGGGAAGGGTTGAAATGATATACAGTACTCATATGAAATTATCCAAAGCTTAAAAAACCTAAAGTAAAATAGAAAAAGAACCCCAGAGAAATATAAAAGCTTGGAAGCATGCATTAACCATAGCTATGTTGGTAATCATTTAATACCCAGCAAAGTAGGTGAAATAAAAAAAAAATATGTTGATGAAAAGCCAGAGAAAACTGAGTAGATACTATATTACTATAAAATACTAGAAAACGTAAAAGAAAAAAAAAAACACTAGAAAATAGAAACTTTGGTGACAGAAGAATAATCAGAGTTTTCCAGGAGGTGAGAATGGGGTGTGGGAAGGATGGGAAGGAGGTGCTATGAGGAAACTTGGGGTGATGCATCTTTGAGTGTGGTAATGAGTCACAGATAAGTTCTAGACCAGTAAACCAAAATGAACAGTTTATATATGTAATATACATGTACTTTCCTTGTTTTTGTCTCCATACAAGCTGGTAAAGCGAGTTGTAAAAGCCAGCCTTTATTCACAGTGAGGGCATGTTTGAAGAGGACTCATGCCTAACCCTGTCTCAGAAAAGTGAGTCCTTTGTCCTCCTCACAGGCCTGGCTCCCACCCCTTACTGATTTGTATGGAGCTTCGCTCCTCTCTGAGGAGAAGGCAAGTCAATGGTTGCTGCTCACAGAGCATTGCTTTGTGGAAAGGAAAGGATATGCTGTTGAGTAGAGTCCACTCTCCATGGTAGAGAGTTTTGAAGGGTCAAGGTCACCTGGCATGCATCGAAGCTTCTTTTCCTCCTAGGGTCATGCAATTCATGACCATGATTGCTGTGTCCTGCAATCAGAGCAGCTGTGGAGGTCTTGGGTGTTCCATTCTGGGGGTTCTTTGGTCAGTAAGTCCAGGCTTCCTTCAATCAGGCCACGTGACGGTGGGCAGATGTGTGGGATACTGTACACTTAGACCCCCATTTAAGGGAAATGGTCAGCCCAGTCTCAGGTACCTAGAGAGCTGTGCTTGTGATGTGAGTTGGCCTTTGCCCCCACTGTCACTTAGAGACTGGCAGAGAGAATAATCTTGCCTATGCTTAGACCTATAACATCTGACCAATAGCCCATTCTAACTTGAGAAAAAGAAACCCCTCAAACCAAAACCAAACCAAACCAAACCAAACCAAACCAAACCAAACCAAACCAAACCAAACCAAACCAAACCGACAAACCAAACGACAAAGATGAACCCGACTCCATTAGATTCTTTCCTTGAGAAAAGAGGCGGAGCTACAAGCAAGCAGTGAGACTGGGTCTGAGAGGCTTGGGATGTCAGAGGGACCAGGGAGTCAGTGGGAGACAGACTGCTAACTCTGATGGCAAAAGCTGGAGACGGGTCCACGGGAGCCTCGGGGAAGCAAAGGAAATGGTCTGGCCTTGGGAAGCATGGCAGGAAACCATTGGAATTATCAAGAAACGGTGCATGTCATATCCGTGTCACCGCTGGTTACTGAACCACTCCTTGCCCCAGATGCATCATCTGGAAACAGAGCCAGTAGTCCATGCACTGCCTGATTGCCAAGGTGCTGCAATCAGGACACGCCCAAAAGGCCATTCACAAAGCTGTATTTCCTGCAAGTATAAATTCCCCTTCTCTTCTGAATGAAACGAGAGGATAGGTGAGTGGAGGCTTTCACCGTCTCTCTTGCCTCTATAAGGCTCGGGGTTTCTCATGCTATGCTCTAGGGACTTCTCTGCCTTTTGTCTTATACTTCAATGGTGCTCTCAGAAGGTCACATCTGGCTCAAGTACACATCTGTGTTTTGTTTAGTCAGCACAAAGCTGACCGAGGCAGTGTTTTGAAAGACTGAGTTAACATAAAAATAAGACTTCTGGATTCTCCTGAAAAATTAAAATTTTCTTCACACTGAGCCATGTTTCCTGCCAGGCAGCTCAGGCGTGGGGGTGGGGTATCCAGAAACACGCAGGCCCGGCTCTTCTCTCTGCATCCTTGGCTCTGAAGCTGTACCAGTGGTCGCATGTTACAATGTTCACATTGTCCTTTCCCCAAGCTGTGCCTGCTCCCTGGGGGTCCTGACAGCCTTTGTTTATGGAATTGAACACAATGGGGTTGTATTTTGGGAAGTGCTAAGCCAAAACAAGCATGGCCAAGATAGAAGAATGAGGATGGATTTGCCACCTGCCTGGGGCAGATCTAGAGCAGCTGGGAGTTATTCCAAAGCAATGCCCTCCTCCAACAGAGGAAACTCTGGGTCCTATTCTTGGGGGGCCCAGTCCTGAGCATGCTCAGTTTATGGTTTTAATTTTTTTTAAAGGTTTATTTTTTAAATTTTATACTTGTGTGCTGTTTGTATGATGTGTGTATGTGGTGTGCAGTGTGTGAGTGTATTGTGTGTGTATAGGTATGTTATGTGTGTGTTGTGCTATGTGTGCTATATTGTGTGTGTAGTATATGTGTGTGTTGTGTGTAGCATATGTGTATTGTGGAGTAAGTGTGTTGTGTGTGTATTGTGTGTGTGTATTGTATGTGTGTTATGGGGTGTGTGTGTGTGTTGTTTGTGTGTAGTGTACATGTGTGTTGTGGAGTGTGTGTGTATGGTGTAATCATACAAGTATGCAAGTATTCATACCTGAGAACAGGCATACTGAGGCCAGAGAAGGACACTGGGTGTCATCCACCCTGCTTCCCACCTCAATGCTCTGAGACAGGGTTTCTCACTGAAACAGAAGTTCATCGTTTTGGCTGGCCAGTGAGCTCTCAGGATTCATTTGTCTTTGTCCTTGTACTTTGGGGTTACAAGCAGGCTTCCAAGCAAACCTGACTTTCTGCTTGGATGCTGGGGATTCTTTATTATTATTATTATTTTTTTCAATTTTTACTAGATATTTTCTTCATTTACATTTCAAATGTTATCCCAAAAATCCCCATCCCCTGCCCTGCTCCCCTCCCCATCCACTCCCACATCTTGGCCCTGGCGTCCCCCTGTACTGAGGCATATAAAGTTTGCATGACCAAGGGGCCTCTCTTCCCAATGATGGCCAACTAGACCATCTTCTGCTATATATGGAGCTAGAGACACGAGCTCTGGGAGTACTAGTTAGTTCATATTGTTCTTCCACCTATAGGGTTGGAGACCCCTTCAGCTCCGTGGGTACTTTCTCTAGCTACTCCCTTGGGAACCCAGTGTTCCATCTAATAGCTGACTGTGAACATCCACTTCTGTGTTTGCCAGGCACTGGTATAGCCTCACACAATACAGCTATATCAGGGTCCTTTCAGCAATATCTTGCTGGCATATACAATAGTGTCTGCATTAGGTGGCTGATTATGGGATGGATCCCCGGCTGCAGCAGTCACTGATTGGTCCATCCTTTTGTTTCAGCTCCACACTTGATCTCTCTGTAACTCCTTCAATGTGTACTTTGTTCCTAATTCTAAGAAGGGGCAAAGTGTCCACATTTTGATCTTCATTCTTCTTGAGTTTCATGTGTTTAGCAAATTGTGTCTTGGGTAATCTAGGTTTCTGGGCTAATATCCACTTATCAGTGAGTACATGTTATGTGAGTTCTTTTGTGATTGGGTTACCTCACTCAGGATGATGCCCTCCAGATCCATCTATTTGCCTAGGAATTTCATGAATTTATTGTTTTTAATAGCTGAGTAGTACTCCATTGTGTAAATGTACCATAATTTCTGTATCCATTCCTCTGTTGAGGGACATCTGGGTTCTTTCCAGCTTCTGGCTATTATAAATAAGGCTGCTATGAACATAGTGGAGCACGTGTCCTTATTACCAGTTGGAACATCTTCTGGTTATCTGCCCAGGAAAGGTATTGCAGGATTCTCTGGTAGTACTATGTCCAATTTTTTGAGGAGCCACCAGACTGATTTCCAGAGTGGCTGTATAAGCTTACAGTCCCACCAACAATGGAGTAGTGTTCCTCTTTCTCCACATCCATGCCAGGTGCTGGGGATTCTTGGATGCAGACTTGCTCACCAAGAGCTTTTACTCACTGAGCATCTTGCCACCACTATTTTTGAATTTAAGAAATGGGTACATGTGTGTGTCTGTGTGTGGGTTTATGATCATCACTGCAAGGCTTATAGGATCAAGAGAGGATTAGATATCTGGAAACCTGAGGTATAGGTGGGTATGTGCTGCCTGGCGTGGGTTCTGGGAACTGAGCTTGGGTTCTCAGGAAGAACAGCAGACAGTCTACCCAGTGGGCCACTTCTCCAGATGCTTAAGGTCATATTTTAAGTGGTGAAAATACCCCAGCAGATACATTTTGGGGGATGTACTCAAGGCCCTGGGACATGTTGCAAGGGTTAAGACGATAGACAAGAATGGGTTTGGCTATCCTCAATACACCATAAAAATCTAGCTGGAAATAAAGGAAATAAGACCTTTCAAAGAGGCAGTGAGTGATACAGCAGTCCTCGCAGCAGTCCTCGCAGCAGTCCTCGCACGTGCCAGTCTTGCTCAGTGGCAAACAGGGCTCCCCACAGTGAGTGACCTTATCCTTCTCCCCTTAACTGGAACGCTGTGCTTCCATGGTCATATGACAAATACTGCAAATTTAATGGCTCAAAACAAAAATCCATGCATTGAGCCTTGCTGAACTCCAGAACTCCAGGAGGGTTCAGCTCCCAAGGATGACTTGAGGGATTTGGCCAGGCTGTGCCCAGTTGGAGACGTCATAGAAAAATTAGCACTGCACTCACTCAGGTTCAGACAGGATCAGCATTTTCGGGGGTGTCGATGGAAACTGCCCACATTTTTGGTCATGTAGCTCGTCCATCTGCAAGGTGGGAAGTGATGGGTGGAGTCTTTCTCAGGCTTCAAATCTCTCTAAGTTTTTTCACCTCAGTCTCCATTGTCTACTTTACAGGACTCATGGGGTCCCATTGGGCCACAGTAGTTCCAGGCTACTCTCCCTTAATGATTATGTTCTCAGAATCCCATTGGCCCTGTGAGGTAACACTTACCCAGATCCTCTCCGATTCACAGGAAGCATGTGATTGGTATTTATGGCTCAGAAGTAGAGCATGGCAGGGCTCTGGGTTATAGTCATGGCACCATGGTGGTGCACGCCTTTAATCCCAGCATTCGGGAAGCAGAGGCAGGTGGATTTCTGAGTTCGAGGTCAGCCTGGTCTACAAAGTGAGTTCCAGGACAGCCAGGGCTACACAGAGAAACTCTGTCTTAAAAAAACAAAAAACAAAACAAAACAAAACAAAACAAAACAAAACAAAATCCTCATAAGTCAAAGCATCAACCCTGTTGAGAGGAAGTACTGCTGAGTGGTCTCTAGGGAGAGTCGCCCTATGAGGTGAATGTGTTTGTAAGAAGAGGGGGGAGAACAGCCTCTGGAATATTGAGAATGAGTTGTCTATTGCCTAATCCATCCTGTCTACTTTATCTTGTTATGGCAGCTTGAGCTAATTTTATGCACATAACCTGTGAACCTCATCATGGCTACAGCCCTCAGGACTGAGATGCAGAACCTCATGGGACCTACAATTCTATAGATTCTCCCTCTGACCCCACCATCTAAATTGCACCTAAACCTTCATAAAACAGTCCCTAATTCAGCTGTCCTCTTCTTCCCCAATCTGTGTACCCCCAGCCCTGTGTTCTGCTGGTGTAGATCTTCTCATGTGTGACAGAGACATGTCCTGGTTTTGCCAGCACAGTCATAGTTCACACTGTCATCTTGCAATTCAGTCAGCCATGTCTCCCTCCTCAGGAAAGACTCACCTTGGCAGGTTCTGAGGCTATCTCTGCACATCCTAGGGCTGGGAGGTCCAGAGAGCAGGGGGGCCAATTAGGCCCCTTTCTGGGTTCCACTTGGTCTTATTCTCTGAGAGCTTGATGTGGACTATAGACTTCACAACTGTTTGCTGAGTGAATGAACAAACTCTTTTATTACTAAGAAAAGGACACGAAAAATTCCACTCAGGGGCCAGGATGCTTATTGCTCTTCCAGAGAGATAGGGTCTGCTTTCTAGCATCCCTGTAGGGTGACTTGCAACCAACTGTAACTTCAATGGGTATCAAATACCATGTGTCCTCCATGGACATTGCACACAAGTGTACAAGCCCCACCCTACCCATATCCCACACATAATTTAAAAAAACATATAAAAGGAAAAATCTGAATACTATAAAAGAATATTTAAGGGAAATTTAGTTTTGGACCACATCCCTTCCTTGTTCTTCTCAAAGCTTCCTGATCTTATGTTTTGATATAATCCTACAGGTCACATGGTCAGGTTGGGTCAGCCCAGACCAGCCCTCCTTTTGCTGTTTTGTTTTGTTTTGTTTTCATCCAAATAAAAGTTGATCATAGATGCTATTCCCTAACTTGTGATCCGACTTTTTCCCTAAAATAGCCACACAAATATCTTCCTTCATACATGCTTCCCTGTAAGGGTCAGAGACTTGGCCATGTGGAAACCTGTTCCCATTTGCTAATGTTCTTTAGAAAATTTGCCATGAGGTGCCACTTCCAAATGGAACAAAATCAGCCCTTTTCCTTGCTGTGGGTAAGAGATATTTTCTCACACTATGTCTTTTGGGTCACCAGCATTCTGAGTTACAGGATGGGATAGGATGCCTGCTAATGGACAAGAAAATGGTGTGGTTCCTCCTGAGATGCCTGGAACATTGCTGCCCTTGATCCTTCTGTCTTGGCGGGGGGGTCCCCTCTGTTCATAGGTCAACAGAGAATGGTCACGTATGCTCAGAATGTTCTGGTTTCTGGAACCCAGGCTGCAAATCAGGACTCAGTAGGTATAACTAAATAATCAATTATATCTGCCCTGTGAGAATCCGCGTGAGGACAGTAGAGCGGGAAGTTGATTCTTAAGTCTATTCATGGAAGTTCTGAGTTTTTTCACAACCAGGAATATTCTGCTGTTTGCCCAAAGCAGGAAAAGAAGGAAAATGTATTCTGATGCAGTATCTTTATCACTTGGTCACAGGCATGGGGTGCTCTTTGGGAGCCACTTCCTCCCCCATTTGCCCACTTTGCTGTTAATATGATTCACGTTAGCAGGTTTCCTTTTTTTCACCTAAGGGGTGGAAAGAAGAAAACTTGGAAAATTATCCTGTATTAAACAGAGAGTGCTTAAATTTCTCTCTCTCTCTCTCTCTCTCTCTCTCTCTCTTTCCTTCCCTCCCTCCCTCCCTCCCCCCTCTGTGTGTGTGTGTGTGTGTGTACTCATGTGTGTTGCATGTGTTATATGTGTTGTATGTGTTGCATACATGCCAGCTTATCTGTTGTGTGTCATTAAAAAACAGTTCTTCATTTCCTGTTTTTACCTTGTATTAATTTCTTTTCTGTTGTTGTGACAAAATACCCCAACAACACCAACTTCAAGGAGAAAGGATTTACTTGACTTACAGTTCCAGGGGCATAGAGTCCATTATGGTGGGGAAGGCATAGCAACAGGCATGGTAGCAGGAGCAGGAAGCTGGTTAGTCACAGTGCTTCTGTACATGAGAAGCAGAGAGGAAATGGGTATTGGGGGTCATCTGTCTTCCAGTAAGAGACTTCCTTCTATAAAGTGCCACCTCCCAAAGGCTCCGCCTTCCCAAATAGTGCTACCATCTGGGACCAAGTGTTCAAACACAGGAGCCCATGAAGAACATTTCGTATTCAGACAACTGCATACTTGCTTCATGCCTTCCATAGACCATGCACCACCAATTCAATGGATAGGACTTGGGAAGCATTTTGGAGGACAAGGTCTGGGCACAACAAGGACCTAATTCAATCCACTATTGAACTGTCAACATTTAATTGATTGAACTAATCATTTAATTAATACTGGTGAAACTCCCAGTGCCTGGCTCTGTGTTGGCAACAGAATGTGAGGATGGTGACATCCTTTCTCTCACCCAAGGCTGCAGCACAGCCACAGAAGGAAAGGGAAGCTGAGGCTCAGAGATGGTAAAGGCCTGTGTGGGTTCCGAGTTAAAAGCAGAGCTTGGAATACTTCCCAAGAGGTGCCACTTCCTTCCTCTTCCCCTGTGCATCATATAGTGAGATCCTGCTTCAAGATAGATAGATGGATGATCAGTAGATAGATGATAGAGTGATAATAGGTAGATGACAGATAAACAATTACAGATAGATGATAGATAAACATGATAGAGAGATAGCAGATAGATGATAGATAGGTAGATAGATAGATAGGTAGATGATACATAGATAGATAGATAGATAGATAGATAGATAGATAGATAGATAGATAAAGTGAGACCTTTAGAAAGTGATTAGACCATGAAGATTTTGCTCATGACTAGTGGAATATCCAAGGAGTAGTGTGTCTAGCATATTCTGTAAAGTCCTCATCAATAAGAAGGATCTTACTAGAGGTTACCTCCTGACCTCTAATTTCCCAGCTTCTAAACTGTGAGTTGAATAAACTTTATTACTCTATGGTTTTCATTTATAGTGGTAAAAGAGTGTTTCAAACCAGGGGCTATAGGCATAAATTTTTGCAATCTACTTTTAAAAAGGATTCAACCTCTCCTCTAGCCCACCATCCAGCAGAGGTAGTGGAAGAGAAAAATTATTAGGATATGGGGAAAGTGGACCTATTCAGCAGTAGTTCTTTGGGGACAAGCTCAATCTTCTTGAGCAGCAGTTTAGTCCCATAGCAAACACCAAGTATGACTCAGCAGCTGCAGACCAGCCCTCTAAGCAGGCAGACACCAGGCATGAATCAGCAGCTATAGTTCAATCCTGAGGTAGTCACCATGCTCACCAACTGACCTGAGGTGAGGGCATGGAAGCAGCAAGCTGCAGCAGGAGCCTTAAGAGCAGTTCTTAGGCAAATTTCTCTCAATATCAGTTTTTACCACAAGTTGAGCTCAATACCAATACATGCATGTTGTTAGCGAAGAGTAGTGAGGTGGAGCAAACCGAACAAAAGCTTAGTGCTTGTCTCCCACTGTCTGTGGTGTCATATTTATACTCCTTCATCAAGTGTCCTTTCACATGTTTGCTATATCAAAAGATGTTTTTACGTGTTTGCTTTAGCAAGACATTCTTTCACCTGTGTGCCCCAGCCAAAAAAAAAAAAAAAAAAAAAAAAAATTGACATAACTTTCCAAAGAAACTAGAAGTTTCCTCTTCACATCCCCTTTCTGTTTAAGAATTGTCATTTTCTCTATCATTAGCAATCTACACACAATAGAAATAATTGTAAAAACAATCACATTTTTTTCTGGTGTGCCTGAAGAAAGCTACAGTGTACTTATATAAATAAAATATTTTTTAAAAATACTTAAAAAACCATCACATTTTCAATAAGTGGCATATGTACAATATAGTCAAATAATCTAACAAAACAATTTTATATTTCTATCAATATTCAATAATTCAAACAAAATGACTTTAAATTTTTATCAATATCTGATCATAACCAAAAACAACCTGTACTCTAGGTGCTAACAACTATGGCACATCAAATGACCAAACCTATCCACTCCAATTTAAGGGACTAGGGCAACGGTCTTCATAGAATTGCTTCCTACTGAATTGGGGTGAGGAATTCCTGTATGGCCCCAAGGAAAAATGATTAGTTTGAGCATTTGTTGCCTAATCTCTCGGTTTATCCAGTCTTGGTATTGTACAGTCTCTGTGTGATTGATTATTGATTTGCGTGCATATTTTGGAGAAATCAGTAACTGAGACCATCTGTGAATCACACGGGCTCTTTGCTTTGTGAAGACATTCATATCTTGGATGATAAGAGGTTTCTCTGGTCAGATGAAAGTTTTGTTGATAACCATATTTTTTCATTCCCTGTAGATATATAAGTATAATCACATCCCTACCTTAAAACTATTGCAGGTTTCCACTCTAATGTTAACACATTAGAATTGATTGGCCCAGTTCCTCAGTTTTTTTCAATAACCCAGTATCTTTCTGCTACTGTTGTTTCTTTTTTTTTTTTTTCCAACAATAAGAAAATTTAGAGTTAGCAATGCATTATTTAGTTTGTCCCTGGGGTTTTTTTTTTTACTCTCCCTTTTTTGCTTAATAAGCATCTCTTTTAAGGTATAATTTGCCCTTTCTATAACTTCTTGTCTTGTGGGATTATGTGGTATACCACTAACAAGAGAAAGTTCTTTGGATTTGATGCTCCTGAAGCCAGTACCCGGATCAAGACTCGAGTGTTGAACTGGAAGGTAATTCCAGGAAGCACATGTTTGGGAGATGGGCAGTGAGATGGGAAGGAGGCAGGTGACATGGGGCTGTTTACGAAGCAGTATAACTGGACCCACATAAACACACCTCAAGATCTCCTCACCAAGAAAAATAGCACAGAATGTTGAAACCATTTCTCACAAGCCTTCAGCTGAGGGCTTCTTCCACAGTTGCTGACTTATGGGCTTTTGGGAATCTGCCACATATGCAGAGGGGGCTTCCGACCTTGGGGAAAGCACGGGAGGTTAGACGTGAGTTGGGAAGGAAGAGATGACAGAGTGCAAAGAAGGATGAAAACAAGCGGTTCATCAGGGCCAAACCTCAGTAGGGCTCTTGTTCACACCAATGCTTTAGTGTAAGAGCTCAGACTCTAGGATAAGACTGCTAGGCTGGATCTTGCTCTTACTATTTCCTAGCTGTGGGACCTGGGCAAGTTACATATATATATACACATATGTATATGTGTGTATATATATATATATATATATATATATATATATATATATAGTATGTAAGTAGGTATTTATGTACCCATACATTGGTCCTATCACATAGTCTAGGCTAGTTTTGAATTCACAGTACTGTCTCCAGCTCACAAACGCTGGGATTTCAGGCATGTATCACTGCCCCCACCTTCTATCCTTCCCTTAATCCATCCTTTCTTCTATCCTTCCCTCCCTCCTTTCTATTTTCCATTTATCTATTTATTTATTTATTTATTTATTTATTTATTTATGCTTATTGGATTTTTGAAGCAAGGTCTCCCTCTGTAGCCCAGGCTAGCCAAGAACTCATTGTGTAGCCTAGGCTGGCTTGAGCTTGTTGTCTTCCTCCTGCCTCTGTTGCCTAAGTATTGATATTACAGGGGTGTGCCACGATGTTCAGTTCTCTCTCTTTTGACTTTTCATTGAAGGTTAATAGCCACAGAGTACAAGTCTATTGTACACCTCAGCACATACTCATGTGATAAGCCCCCCAAATAAGGCATGACCAGTGTTCTAGGAAGTCCCACTCGCACCCCCTACAAGTCAGTGATCCTCTCAAGTAGAACCATTCATTAGCTTACTTCTGACACCACAGTGCTAGGCTGTTCCTGTTTTTTACACTTTCTGTATGTGAAACCATGTGGTGTGTGCTGTTACCTGGTCCCCCACACCCTGATCTGCACCTGACTTTTGTCCATACATGTGTACTGTTCATCTCTTGTTGATAGATGGTGTTGTGTGGTATTTGGGGCTGGTTCCACTTTGAGGCAATGTTAAACAGTCTTCTTGTGAACTTCACAAACATCTGGGTGACCCGAAGCCTTCTCTCACTGAGTACGCGCTTATCCGAGTCTTTAGTGACAGCATGGTGTCTTACAGTTGGTGCTTCATAGATGCTTGAACATTTGTATTGGAGATCATGAGGCAATGCAGTTCCAGAGCACAGAAGCAGCCAATGCAGGGTCATGGCATTGTCCATCTGCCCCACCATACTAGACTTTGGACTTGCTGGGTTTCAGAGTGAAGCCTGCAGAATGCAGAGGGCCACATGGCTGAACCATGTCAGGATGTGCCCACAATGACGGCTGAAGATTCTCATTTACTTTCCTTTGGAAGAAAAAAAAAATTCCTGCAGACCTGTGACTTGGCTGATCACATGAAACATCTGTGACTGCCTAAAAATATGTTTTGTACCATTTTGTGGAGCACAATATTTATATAGTCTAGCAGTGTAATTAAATTGATGTTTGGTTAACTCTTGAAAACAGCTGGAGGCTCCCAAAGGCCAGATGAGATTTATAGGCAGCCCAGGCAATGGGCTGGAAGGGGGCTCTTGTGAGTCACTCCCACAGGCTCATAGTTGGAGCAGCTACAGAGATGTTGCCAAACAGCTGAGGAAAACACCAGGCTGGAGAGCTGCTTGGCTGCCTCTAGGGCAGAAGGACAAATGATGCTTATTTCTATGTGTCGGCCTGTAACCTTATTTCCTAAAGACAAAAGGCAGGAGCATCTCACCTCAAAGTACCTTTTTGTTGTTTTGTCTAAGGTTGAAGGATGGGTGTTGGTGATGCTAGAATCTCAGGGAAATGGTCATTGGCCCTCAGAAGAGCTATATGTACTGATAGGAGTTTTTTTTCCAACTTTTATTAGATATTTTCTTCATTTACATTTCAAGTGTTATCCAGAAAGTTCCCTATACCCTCCCCCCGAGTTTTCACCAGTAGTGTTAGGGTTGGTGCACTGGCCCTTGCTACTCACTAGTAAAGAAGTAGTTTTTAAGATAGAGGGATTATATAGATTCTCAGGGGAGTGAGTTTCTCATTTGAGCTACTGGTGTCTATAAAACAGGATTGGAGTCTGCTGTGGGCAGACCTAGAATGTGATCTCTGCTGAAGCTCAGGATTCTTTGAAGATGTTGGACCTGTTGTAGGGACATCAAACCTGAGCTGGGAGAGGGTAGGATTCAGAGGCACTTCTAGGAGAACTGAGAAGCCTAGAGTTAGGAGGGAAGTCTGGGGATAGTCCTGTCTCTTTTGGCCTCCCCCACCCCCCCTTTAGGATCTTACCTTTTGCTTGAACAAAAGGGACAAGCCATTAATGTCCCCAGTCTTTCACCTTTCTGTTATCTGCTCATTCATGTATTTGTGATAATTATTGAGCACATACTACCTAATGTATCTGCCTTATGCCATGTCTAAGGATATAGTAGTGGGCAAAAGGGAAATCTCCCTCTCTCAGGGAACTTTCTGTGTGGCTTCTAGCTACATGCTATGAGGAAAGTTCTAAATGAATAGCCTGGGGTGGGTAGTCAATCAACATAGTAAAGAATAAGGTCAGATTTCCTGAAGGATAGGGTCCTGGAAAAGAGAAGGAGATAACCCAAGGTGGGGCAAAGATGGTAAAATTCCAGGCAGAGGAAACAGAATGCAGAATTGTCTTGTGGCTCAAAGGGTAAGTTCTGGGAACTAAAGAAGAGGCCAATGAGGCTGGAGAAGGGAGGCATTGTGGCTAATCATCATTGTCAGTTTAATTAGACTGAGATGCCTGGGATATTAGCAAATATTTGGGTATGTCTGTGGCGGCATTTCCAGAGACAAGATCACATGAGCTAATGAGAAATCAATACCTTTATTGATTATTATATGACAGCATTATTAGGAAGTGGTAGGAGGTAGAGGTCACTGAGGGAATGTCCTTGGGAGTTAGACATTGCCATGGCCCCTTCCTATATTCCCTCTCTGCTTGTATAAGATAAAAATGTTCCACCATCACAGTCTTCCCGTTGACCCATGCACATGGTATCAAGCTACCATGGACAAAACCAATGAAACCACGAGCCAAAGGAAAGCCTTCTCCTTTAGTATTATGTTGAATATTTTGTCACAGTAACAGGAATAAAAGGTGACTGATACTGGAGGTCACAGACAGACACAACGCGGGGGGGGGGGGGAAGGGGCGATGCAAGAGCCAGCCATGGACAGGGATGTAGAAAATGACTGGCAGTTATCCTCAAGTGGTCTTGGCTAGGAAGCACCTTCAAAGCTCTGAACCTCATGCAGATTCTGTATTCTGGAGGAGATTGTTGGAGTAGAAGATAAGGGTCCAATCAAAGACCCTTAAAGCTGGAAGTGCTAGAATGGTTTAGGCTTCTTTTTTTTTTTTTTCCATATTGACACCTGTGATCCTAGACTTCACCAAGGCCTGGTGCTCAGTGTCAGGATGGAAGGGATTCTGTGACCTCTCTGAAGGGACAGTGATAAAGGACGTGTAGCTGGAGACTGTATTCCAAGAAACCAAGGGCTACATTTGGGTTTCTGTCCTGGCAGCAGCCAGTAGGCTCTAAATTGGAGAGTTACAAGTCATCACTTATAAAGAGATGGAGTGTGTGGGAACATGCCAGTCTACTCTCCCCCATCTTTTTTTTTTCAGAACAACAGTATATAATTATAAAGGCTTCACTCTAATGAGTATTTAATCCATATCACTTCCTGAAGGCATCATTTCTAACCCCTATGGATACATTAAGTCTCACCACATTTTTAAGAAATGAGCATGAGTTTTAAAGGGGATAGATCATATTCCAACCATACCCTTTGAAGCTCTACCTCTCATGGGGATTTAGTTAAGATGGATTAGTAAAAACTTGAACTTTTCTAAACCAGTGGTTCTCAACCTTCCTTATGCTGTGACCCTTGAATATAGTTCCTCATGTTGCAGTAGTCTCCAACCATGAAATTATTTTGTTGCTCCTCTATAACTAATTTTGCTATTGTTATGAATCATAAGTGTCTAATGTATAGGATATCTGATATGAAATATCCAAAGGGGTCATGACCCACAGGTTGAGAATAACAATAAAGTTCTTAAACTATATTCCAATCTCTTGGAGTAACTTTTCCTTGTGCTTAGGAAAGGAAAGCTGAGGTAGTGGCTGATATATATATATATATATATATATATATATATATATATATATATATATATATAGTTTTTCAAGACAAGGTTTCTATGAGTAACCCTGTCTGTCCTGGAACTTTGTAGACTAGGCTGGCCTTTAACTCCCAGAGGTCCATCTACCTCTGCCTCCCAAGTGCTAGTTTTAAAGGCATGTGCCACCACTGCTCAGCATTGAGACAATTTATAAGGGAAAATGTATCAAAACCAAATAATCTCTACACCCCCCTTTTAAAGGAAATACCTGGTATCAGAGCTCAAGACAACTGACAAATGTATGATGAATTTATTTTTTTCACTACAAAAAAAAATCACTGATAGATGATTTCCCACTTTCATACACATATCACACTCAGGGCACACATATGCCTAGACATGGCTTCACCAATGTCCTCTGGGATTCAGTCATCATAGGTATCTGACATTAGTGACCTATTCCAATAGCCAATCCTGCCAGGATTTGACAATGGATTTGATGGGAATCTTTTTGGAAAAGTCAGTGTTAGAGTTCATGGTCACAAGATCTTGGAAGACTTTCTGAAATATTATTAATTTTTTTCCCTATTTATATTTTCTTCATCTCAGGTAAATGCACATACACACACACACACACACACACACACACACACACACACACACACACCATAGAGTCTTCTTATAGCTTTCAAATTTATTTCTGATGTTCCAATGACTATTTTGAATGTTAGTCCAACAACCATTTGTGAGCACAAAGGTCTTCATCATAAATTCTCTCAGAATGCTATGACTTGATACTGCTTTATTCTCATTAATTTTAAACTTACCATAGTCTGTTAAAACAGGCTGGCCTGCCTGTGATGACATAGCTTTGTTTCTTCTTTTTTACCCTCCACTAGTTTCCATTGCTGTGACAAAATATTTGTCATTTTCAAAGGAATCATATAACTATTGTCTAAATTTAAGATTTTATTTCTGGAGGAAAGAAGATAGCTCAAAAGACTCAAGAAGCAAATAAAACTTAACCAGGATCAGGAAGCTTCTATCTGGGGTGGATATATGTTGTTTATATGTTCATAAATTCACACAGCTTGATGGCACTCAAGCAGGGACCTACAGAACCAAGGTTAAACTGGGAGAGCAGTTTCATCTCTCTATGAGATGCGCCTATGAGGGGTGATTAGAAATTCAACTGTAATTGGTCTTTTGTAGAGTGAAGCATCATCCATTGGGTCAGTCCTGAAATGGCTGCTTTATTTAGTATAGTATGGGATGCTGTTCATTTCTGTTGTAATGGCAGTTGTATGCTGTGGTGGGTGGTAAGACATGTAATCCATGCCAAGCCATCTGAAAGTCAGCATCCTTGGGAAGAATCTATGTGATATTGGACGACATGCCTCCTTGATGAGGCCAATGAATGCAGCATAACTGAGACAGGGTTGTAAGCAGGCTGTGGTGTCAGTTATGTGGTCTTTGTTTTGGTAAGGAAGACATGCAACGGAGGCTCAGTTGATGCCTAGAAAGAACTCCTGGGTGCAAAGGAATTATTACAATTTGAAAAAGACATGGATATTAGCCCAGAAACTTAGAATACCCAAGATACAATTTGCAAAATACAAGAAAATCAAGAAGGAAGACCAGCGCGTGGATACTTCATTCCTCCTGTGAATAGGAAACAAAATACCCATGAAAGGAGTTACAGAGACAAAGTTTAGAGCTAAGATGAAAGGATGGACCATACAGAGACTACCCCACCAGGGGTAGTCCATCCCATAATCAGTCATTAAACTCAGACACTATGGCATAGGACAGCTAGTGCCTACTTAAGGGACCCTGATATAGCTGTCTCATACAGAAGTGGATGTTCCTAATCATCTATAAGATGGAACACAGGGCCCACGATGGAGAAGCTAGAGGTAGAACCCCAGGAGATGAAGGGGTCTGCAACCCTAGAAGAGGATCAACAATATGAACTAACCAGAACCCCCAGAACCCGTGTCTCTAGCTCCATATGTAGCAGAAGATGGCCTAGTCGGCCATCATTGGGAAGAGAGGCCCCTTGGTACTGCAATCTTTATATGCCTCAATACAGGGGAACGCCAGGGCCAAGAAGTGGGAGTGGGTGGGCAGGGGAGCAGGGAGGAGTGAGGGGGGAGGGGACTTTCAGAATAGCATTTGAAATGTAAATTAAGAAAATATCTAATAAAAAATTGGAAAAAAAAAGAAAAGAAAAGAAAAGAAAAAGACATGGATGTTATCCCTTGCATTAACTTCTGGTTTGACAGGGAAAATATAGAGAAAAAAGAAAGAAAGAAAGAAAGAAAGAAAGAAAGAAAGAAAGAAAGAAAGAAAGAAAGAAAGACAAAACAAAAACAGGGTGAGACACATGTTGGCTTACTGTTTCTTATAATGATAGAATGAACAGGAGCTGGTAGCAAGTTAGATCTGTGCTGAGTTCTTACTGGCAACCCAAAACATGAAATCCCTGGGAAGAATCAGGTAGTGAAAATGTAGTGGTGTAGAAATAATAGACAACCCCCTCCCCAAGTTTGACCTTCAATATAAAGGGAGGGAAAATACATGTCCCAGCATTCAGATAGTCCTTAATAATCACTCAGTACAGGAAACCATCACAATCAGGGAATATTCAGCACATGACTGCTTGAAAATAAATGAAGGAAGCCCTCATGTGCAGTATTAGAAGGCTTTGGTATATGGAGGCAGACAATATTAGTCTTTAGTGTCATAAAAGCAGAGAAATTAAGTAGTATAACTACATATCTCTCCTTGAGACAAAGGCTACACACAAGGAAAGTAATTCTCTGATGGACTGGCTCCTACAGGCCTTTAGAACCACTTTTTTAAATTGCTAGCTGAGGTACTACTGGATATCAAGAACTGGGAAACAATAAAGGAAAGGCAGGTATTACTGAGAGAACTGGGTATGAGAGAGACAGCTTTTGAGTCCTTCTCATCGAGCCAGATAGAATGATGTTTTCAGCAGGATGATTCAGTAGGGACCTTGGGACTGGTATGAAGAATTTTGTTGAACCCAAGGTAAGAGTGTGATTTTTATGGGGCTCTGGGAGATCTGAATGATTCATGTAAGCATATAGATCAAGTAATAAGATGATAAAGGATTCAGAGGAGGAAGAAAGGGAGAGAAAGAAGAATAGAGGGGTGTGCAGAGAATACAAAGGGAGAAATCCAAGTCATTGGAAAGCAAATGTGGTGAGATTTGTATCGAGTGCAATTCCTAGGGAGAATACCATGAACAGAAAGCAAGATATTATGCTAGTAAGTTTCTGGAAGGCTTTAAATACTGAAGGACAGTTTTGAAAGACCTAAAGAATAAAACAGTACAGGTATAAAAGATTAAACTTGTCCTAGAAGTAGACCCATATTCCCTGTAGAGCATGTGATTCTTCCCTGCATAGATAGATCAGGGCTAGAGATTATGCACTCATTCCTTTCAGCTGACATAAAGTAGACAGATTTCATGGAGAGAGGTGGGTGTGAAAGTGAACATGCTGGCACAATCATTGTCAGCTACATTGTTATAACTCACTATCTGTGATGGCTTAGCATCCGCACAGGTTCTAAAGTGTGGATTCTATGTTACTTCTCTCTTTGACCTTGAGGGATGTCCTTGAGTTTGCCTTGATGAACAGGACTTGGCAGAAATGATTCTGCATGACTTTCCAGGATTCTTATGTGCTCTCACACATATAGACTCATCACCATGTGGGGGTCTTGTAGCGATAATAGAATGTGTTGTTTTTAAAATGAAATCCCAAATGTTCAATTTATCAAATGAAGATTTGGGAGCCAGATGCTGTGGAGAAATCCTGATAGCTCAGAGCAGCAGAGACCTTCCTTCTCCACCAACATCCCAGAAGGAATAAAGTTCCTTCTCCATACTGTCTTAAGTATGCTTCCACTCACAGACCCTCCTTTCTCTTTCCTGGGTTTTCTTATGTTCACTCGCAGTCAACTGGTTGCTTCCTCTTCCTCTTGACCTATCGTTAACTTTATGTTCAAAGAAAACCCTTAGGTTAGAGGCATGTAACACATGAGCCACACCACAACAAGAAACAGGTTTTTCCATTTCACAATCTTGGGGTTCACAGTATGGTAAAAAAAATCCTGCAATAGTCAGGGATGTCAATGTTACCAATAAGAACCAGTCCTAGACCCTCATTTCTACGCATGCATAGGATTCTCTAAGGACTACATAGTGCTGTCATTATTTCCAGATTTATAAGTAAAGTAGATGGTCATTGCCATCCCCCCTGAATCTAATTAGTGCTTTCTGTGTGCATATAGGTATAGATCTGTCTAGTGTGGCATGGGCAATCTACCAGGGGCTCCACCCCTAACCTAGATTTTCCCTAGCATCCATTGACTGCCTATAGCTTCTCAATTGAAAGTGAGACGTTATGATTGTCCCTATCCATGTTGGAATACTGAGTAGATTGATTGTGTGCAGGTCTTGTACAGCAGCTATAGCTGATGAGCTCATGAGAGAAACTATCTGTCACTTACAGAAGGTGTTGCTTCACAGCAGTCCTCCAGGACATCTGGCTCTCTTCTGCAATGTTCTATGAGCCTTTATGGGAAGAGTCAAGATATAGACATCTCATTTGGGATTGAGTAATCCACTGTTACTTATTCTCTGCACATCAATCATTTGTGTTTCTCTGTGTTAGCCACCTCTGCCTATTACAAAGACAAATTTTTCAGTTGAGGGGAGAGCTTCCCTCATCAACGGTGTCCATGAATGCCAGCTCTGAGTGCACCATCCCTTCTTTCAAGGTAGTGGACAGGTGCTGTCAGAATGAGCAGAGTCTTACCATCCACCACTTGACAAGTTACAAAGGTTGGAGAATTACTTTGTGGTTAGCTAAAAGTAGGGGAATATTAGAGTTTGCATGAGCAGTCTTGAGGAAATTATAAGCAAAAACTGTGAAGGAAAATCAATAAACAGATACTATAATTGAGTTTTTTTTACTCTGCCTTAGATTGGTAGTTTCTACGTGTGTTTCCAGTTATATATTTCCCTGGCTTGCGGTTTACCTTTGTCCCAAATGCCTAAAACATGTGTTGGAGACATAAAGGAAATAAGAAAACATATTTGCCACAGATTCCTAGGAGTTGAGCATAGAGAACTCTCTCTCTCATCTCATCTCACCTGGTGGCCAGGGCCCGACATCTCATCCTCAGAGCCTACTTCCATGTCCTCTGATAAACTGATTCGCACTCTTACATCCGTTAGTGGTAGCTCCAGGATTTCCATCCACAATATTGATCCTCACTCGATAGGCTTTGTTGCTAGCATTTTGATAGTTAAGCATATATGGGCCATCATTGGGAAGAGAGGCCCCTTGGTATTGCAAACTTTATATGCCCCAATACAGGGGAACACCAGGGCCAAGAAGTGAGAGTGGTGGGTAGGGGAGCAGCGTGTAGGGGGGGAGGGTAGAGGGAACTTTCGGGATAGAATTTGAAATGTAAATTAAGAAAATATCTAATAAAAAATTTGGAAAAAAAAAGAAATTAAGGAACCTTTGATGATAATATGAAACTCAAGTTCAACGCTATTAGGATAGGAGAAAAGCATGTTTTAGAATCAGGGCAAGACCATGACTGCTAGGCATATTCTCTGTCATTTAATGACATCCATATTCCGAAATGTAGGGAGTTTGAGTATAAACTCAATGGATCATGACTTTCACTAACACACATCTATCTCAGGACCAGAGCCTTCAGAAGCTCACTGTCTTGACAAAGGTAGCAGTCTGAGTCTAAGCACTTGAAATGTCTCTATCTTTCTGTAAGCCCTGTATGTCAATGGAATGCACTGATCTATTCCCTGCTCCTCTTTCAAGTAAAGCATGTGACATGACTAGTTTTTCTAAGATAGAAAAAAAAGAGAGAGAACTATATCAGCATTCAGACTCAAGATAGATATAGTTGTGTTCACTGTCTGTTAGTCATGAGCCCACTCAACTTCAAAGCAGCCCCAGAGGAGGGCAGGCTCTAGCCACCATTGTCTGTATTCTTTATCTTTGGCAATACTTATTTTTTAGTGTGTGTGTGTGTGTGTGTGTGTGTGTGTGTGTGTGTGTGTGTGTGCCACAGCTCTTGATGAGGACTGAGCCTGAAAGAAGAGTCACAGGCAAAGTTCAATTTCCTCCACTTACCTGCCGATAAGCTTTAGCTTTGGGGGACAGGATGCAAAGTTGCCCCTCCATTAAAGAGGTGTCCCCTGAGACCTCTCTAAAAAGGATTTGTTTTGTTTTGTGGACAGAGGTTCATTCTGAAAGATGCACAGGAAATACCCCAGAGTCCACCCCCCCCCGCCCCCGCAGGAACATGAATGTCCAATATTCATCTTTCTGAATGCAGAGTTCAGATGAGAACTATGCTGGCTAACTTTATGTCAACTTGATACAAGCTATAGTCATAAAGGAGGAGGGAATGTAAGCTGAGAAAATGCCTCCATAAAATAGGGCTGCAGGAAACCTGAAGGCATTTTTCTATTAGTGATTGATGTGGGAGGGCCCAGTCCATTGTGGGTAGTACCACTCCTGAACCAGTGTGCTACATCCACTCCAGTAGTGACTTGCTTGGCAGGCCTGAAAACCTGGAAGCAGTCCTGAGGCAAAGAGTTTCAAAAGAAACCCATCCTCCTGGAACCTTGGCATTCCCATAGTCAGAAAGCCTCAGATTTGTCCCTGCAATATCGTGGAGGGTCTTACATGGTTTCTTACAGTATTTTACTACATAAGAGTTAGAAATCTCAGGGCAAGCTTAACAAAGTATATACTTAGAATCTTCTACAGCCAGGTATAGCAGTCTACATTGCATATTAGAAGCAAGTTGGTGAATTCTTCTGACACATGGAGATTCCCCACAGATTCTTATCAGCACAACCAAGTTACCTTCATATGCAAGAATCTTCCTGGGTCTAGGAAATAGGGGGGTTGTGGTAATACATTATTCATGAGAAGGTCTGCTAGAGCAGAACCCCCTGGTGCTAGCTCCCACAAGGCTCAAAGGAGTAGCACAAATTGTGACTAGGGTGTGAAATCCTTACTTGTCATTAGCTGATCCTAGGCAGAGCTGTTTATTATTTACTGTAAATATTGCCTAGTTCCTGTAAGTCCTTTTGATGTATTCATTCCTTTTGTGTTGTGTCATTGTAACTTGATGGATGTACCTCACCTGGTTTCTTGTTACCCTGCTGTATAAAAAGTTTGATGCTTGATCTCACAATTACACTCAGATCCATACTCTCTTGTGTGGGTCTCTTTGTCACTCGCTGAACTCCTTGCCCACTTGCTTCCAGAGAAACCATGCCACGCAGACAAGGGGCCTAAGAGGGTCTGTGACACTGGTGGACCTGGATTCTATAAGAAATCATGTTGAACACGTTATAATGAACAAACCAGGAAGCAGCACTCCTCCATGGCCTCTGCATCAGTTCCTGCCTCCAGATTCCTATCCTGTTTGAGTTCCTGCCTTGGCTTCCCTTCCTTTGGACTGTGATATGTAAACCAAATAAACCCTTTCCTCCCCAGCTTGCTTTGGTCATGGTGGTTCATCACGACAATAGAAACCCTAAGACAAAAAAAAAAAAAAAAAAAAAAGCAACAGTCTTTGTGGAGATGGTCTTGCAATGTGACTTTGTGGCTTCCCCCAACAATAAAGTGGCGTGTGTCTCTGTCTACACCCTTTGATTCAGTCCTTCTGATTTTCTTTAGTCAGTAGCTGGAGTGGAGAAGACAGCTTTCCAGTCTGGGCTGTGCCTCCAGCAGGGGCACATTCCCCTGCTTGTTTGCTTTAGGACTCTTGTCTCCACCATGTCATTATGCCAGGCTAGCCTGGTCTCCATCACATCATTATGCCAGGCTAGCCTTGTCTCCACCATGTCATTATGCCAGGCTAGCCTTGTCTCCATCATGTCATTATGCCAGGCTAGCCTTGTCTCCACCATGTCATTATGCCAGGCTAGCCTTGTCTCCATCATGTCATTATGCCAGGCTAGCCTTGTCTCCACCATGTCATTATGCCAGGCTAGCCTGGTCTCCACCATGTCATTATGCCAGGCTAGCCTTGTCTCCATCATGTCATTATGCCAGGCTAGCCTTGTCTCCATCACGTCATTATGCCAGGCTAGCCTGGTCTCCATCACATCATTATGCCAGGCTAGCCTTGTCTCCATCACGTCATTATGCCAGGCTAGCCTTGTCTCCACCATGTCATTATGCCAGGCTAGCCTTGTCTCCACCATGTCATTATGCCAGGCTAGCCTTGTCTCCATCACGTCATTATGCCAGGCTAGCCTTGTCTCCACCATGTCATTATGCCAGGCTAGCCTGGTCTCCATCATGTCATTATGCCAGACTAGCCTTTCAGAGGTTGATAGAGTCACTTTGTCAGAGACAGAGACTGGTCTTGGTTTCTATTTATGGTTGTGATGAAATACTCTGGCAAAAGAAACTCAGGTGACAAGGAGGTCATTACAGTTCATAATTCTGAGCTATAGTCCATCATTGCAGGGCACTCTCTGCGTCAAGGGCTTGAGACAGCTGTCACAGTGCATCCATAGTAAGAAACAGAGGGCAAAGGATGTATGCATGCATGATAATGCTCAGCTCACTTTCTCCTTTCCCTTCAATCTGGGGCCCAGACCATGAAATGGTGCTGCTCACGCCCAGGGTGAGTCTTCACACCCCAGTGAGCCCAATAAGGAAAATGTCTAATCAGTACATTCACAGGTCAACTTAATCTAGACAATTCCTCATCACCGTCTCCCAGGTGATTTCTCTATTGTATCAAGTACAACCAAATCATCACATTTTATTGAGACCTTTACATGAGAAGCCCAGACAAGATCAGCAAAACCATCTTGAAGGCACATGGATTAAGCAATATTGATGAAAAGAAAAAACAAGCCTGAGAGTGAGTATAACCCTGTGAATCTCTAATTCATAGACTTGTGAACTAGATAATAGGTTTTAGAGTAATATGTGTCTGCCGGGTTTATGTTACTGTGACAAAATACCTAGGACAACTTAACAGTAAAGCACAACCTTTGACCCATGAGTTTAGAGGTTTCAGCCTACAGTTGCTTGGCTCTCTGCCCTTCAGGGCAGTGGTGAGGCAGAGTATTAATTATGGCCAAGAAGCAAGGAGACAAGAAAAGGCAAGAGTTTCAACATCCCTTTGAGGGGCAGTCCCCCAGTGACTTCATTCTCTTCTGCTTCTCTTAAAGGCTCCATCATTTCCCAACCACGCCATAACCTAAGAATAAATCCTTTAACAATCAGATGGCTATAGGATACTTAAACAAACCACAGCACAGAGCTGTTGTGGTGAGAGCAATTTATTCCAAAGGCATGGTGGATGGCTGGTCACGGTAGTCACACCAGGCTATTCACAAACCTCTACCTCTAACCTTCTTTCTTATAGGCAACATATCTATATATCTATATACCTATAACTCTATCTCTATCTGTATATTTTAATAGTAGAAAGAAGAAAGTAGGGAAGGAGACCCTCTGGCTGCAGGGTTTCCCTCTGAGCCCACACCTATGTCTTCCCTTGTCGTTTCTCCCTTGGCTCTGCTTCCTGTATTCTGACTCCCTGTATTCTGACTCCCTGTATTCTGACTCCCTGTATTCTGACTCCCTGTATTCTGACTCCCTGTATTCTGACTCCCACCTTTTAAAGTTTTTCGAGAAGCTTTTGCTCCTTGCTACATTTCAAAGCTAATGCTGTTTCATAAAAGGCACAGTCTAGAAGCAGAGAGCTCGCACGTCTTAGCTGTTCAGCTGGCTTCCGAGCCATTCAGGAAGCAGTGGGAACCTGCCTCCATGTCCCTCTAAATGGGAAATTAGCAAGCACAATGTAGTGAAATTGCCCCACATTCGAAGGATTAATGTAAGGATGCAAGATGGACAGGAGCAAAAACCGTAATCAGGGACAATGGCGCGCAATGAATGGAGGCAAATGAGAACTCCTTGGGTGACACCCAGAACTGCTTCATATATTGCTGTTCCCCTCCCCATGTTCCTCTCCTCCAGGCTCCTAGGCTGATTGTGTTTATCAAATACTTGCCGCTGGCTGTCTTGCACCCCATTTCCCAGACAGTGTTGGCTGAACTCACAGAGGCTTCTGCTCCCTGGGCTTTGGGTTTTGCAGGCTTCTGATCACAGTACAGAGATGCTGCAGACCTTGATTGACTCCCTAGTGGCTTGCAGTCCTCTTCCAAATGTAAGATCCATCCAGAAATACTCCTATTTCAAACACGGGCTGTTCGTGCACCCCACGAATCACCGAGACCTATCTTGATGCAAAAAAGCATGAGGATTTTTAATCGGAGCTCCGGGACGACCCATATCCCACGCAGGGGACAGGGGGATCGACCTCGTGGCTGGAAAATCAGGAGCTTTTATAACAATGGGGT
>LR750476.1:0-40000 GCA_902729485.2 Mus minutoides
CATTCTCAGTCTAAATTTTAATGTAGGACCACAGTGTCATTATTTCATGTAGAAACTATATATCCAATTTATGGGGCACCTTGATTTCTGCCAAAGGAGCTCCTTTTGTACAATTCTTCCTCTATAGGCTACATTGTTATATTTAACTTTGTTCTCCTGCAATCTCAGTGATGAAAACCTTTCTGTCATCTCAACCATGTATTTTTTTTTTTCATGTTTGCACAGATAACAGCAGGATGAGAATTACGCATCATAACCTCTTGACTGTGGAATCAGTATCGTGTATAATTCACCTTTCCTTTCAAAATACTTTTTTCCTCCCCGGAGCAGCCAGGATACTGCACACCTGACATGCCTTTTCTTTCTCTTTTCATGATCTATGACCTGTTATTCCTTTTTTGAATGAATAAATAAAGTGATTTAAGAAGCAAAAACAACCTTGTGAAAACATCTCATTTAAAAGGCATGTGAATGTAATACATAAATAAGTGTAACACATAAATGTGGAACAAATGATATCTTCATAACTAATGCTATTGTAATATCTGAAAATGTCACAGTTCTAGAGGTATTGCCAAGAACACAACCGAAGTGAACTTTATATTTTGCTTAGTATTTAGTTTCCCCTGTAATTCATGATAGGAGGTTGAATTATCCCAGAAACAATGAGTTTGTTATGTGAAATATTTTAGTGTTCTGGGATAATATTACAATGATTTCTTAGAATATAGTTAGCTATCAAAAAGGAAAAGGTGGATGCAGTCTTCTTTGCTGGCTTTGAGCAGTGAAAGGTAGAAGACAATAGACAATCGTGTTAAATACTGTTTTCTAAAGTCTAAAGATGAAACAGATGCAAAGTAGTATCCATAATCAGCAAATGTAATAAAAAAATGATAGAATCTTTTTGTTATTAAAAAAGGCTGTGATTTCACATTTCTTACTGTGCCTTGTAAAAAGACATTACTTTAAGAATTGCTTTTAAAAAAAGGAATTGCTTATCCTTAATCTTTGTGTTACAGTCCAGTCATTATCCCCCCCCTTGGTCCACTCTCAGACACTTCCTCATCCCATTCCTCCTGTCCTGTCTCCAAAAGGATATCCCAATATCCCTAGACACTCCTCAACACCCTGCCAGGCCTCCCCACTCCCTGGGTTCTCAAGTCTCTCAAGGGTTAGGTGCATCTTCTCTCATTGAAGCCACACCAGGCATTTCTCTGTTGTATATGTATGTGTCTGCGGCCTCATATCAGGTGGTGTATGCTGACTGGTTGTTGACTCAGTGTTTGAGAGGTCTCAGGGGTCAAGGTTTTTGAGACTGCTGGTCTTCCTGTGGGATTGCCCTCTTCTTCAACATCTTCCAGCCTTTCCTTAGTTCAACCACAGGTGTTCCAGACTTTAGACAACCACAGGGCTGTATTTGAGTATCTGCCTCTGTCTCAGTCAGCTGGTTGTTGGGCTTCTTGGAAGAGGGACATGCTAGGCTCCTGTTTGTAAATACATCATAGAATCAATACCTTGGAGCCTACCCTTTACATGGATCCCAATTTGGGCCAGTCACTAAATCTCCTTTCCCTCAGTCTTTTCTCCATTTTTGTCACTGCAGTTCTTTTAGACAGGAACAATACTGGATCAGAGTTTTTGACTGTGGGATGCCAATTCAATACCTCAATTTGATGCCCTGTCTTTATACTGTAGATAGACTCTATGAGTTTCCTCTCCCCACTCTTGGGTATTTTATCTAAGGTTCCTGCCTTTGAGTCCTTAGAGTCTCTCTCCTCCCAGGTCTCTGGTACATTCTGGAGAGACCCCTGATCTCCCACCTCCTGACGTTGCCTGTTTCCATTCATTCTGCTGGTCCTCAGGGCTTTGCTCCTGAACCTCTCTCCCAATACCAGATCCTATTCCCCTTTCCCCCTCCCCCTCCATATCCTGACCAGATCCCTCTCTGTCTCTGTCCCTGTGATTGCTTTCTTCACCCTCCCAAGTGGAAGTAAAGCATTCTCACTTGGGCCTTTCAGCTCAAAAACCGTCTTAGTTCTGTGCATGGTTTTCTAGGTGTTCTGTAAATTTTTACCTAATATCCACTTATTAGTGAGTTCATATGATACATGTCCTTTTTGGTCTGAGATAATTCACTCAGGATGATATTTCCTAGTTCCATCCATTTGCTTGCAAAATTCATGAAGTACTTGTTCTTAATAGCTGAATAGCATTCAATTGTGTAAAGGAACCAAAATTCTGTATTCATTCTTCTGTTGTAGGACATCTGTGTTTTTTCCAGCTTCTAGCTATCACAAAATAAGGCCACTATGAACATAGTGAAACACATGGCCTTGTGATATAGTAGGGCATCTTTTGGGTATATTCCTAGGAGTGGTATAGCTAGGTCTTCAGATAGCTATATTTTTAATTTTCTGAGGAAACTCAAGAATGACTTTCGAAGTGTTTTTACCAGTTTGCAATCCCACCAGCAATGGAGGAGTGTATCTCTTTCTCCACATTCTCACTAACAGGTGCTATCACCTGAGGTTTTTATCTTAGCCATTCTGAATGGTATAAGCTAGAGTCTCTGAATCATTTTAATTTGCATTTCCCTGATGAGTAATGACTTTGAACATTTATTTAAGTGTTTCTTAGCCATTTGAAATTCCTGTTTTGCATCTTTTTAGCTTCATACCTCATTTATTTATTTGGTTGTTTAGTCCTTTTTGAGTTCTTTACATATTTTGGATATTAGCCTCATTCAAATGTGAGTTCTAATCTGTAAGTTGGTGATTTGTCCTATTGACTATGTCCGTTGCCTTATAGAAGCTTTTCAGTTTCATCAGGTCCCATTTATCAATTGCTGTTTTTAGACCATGAGCCATTGGAGTTCTATTCAGGAAAATTTCCCCTGATTCCATGTGTTCGAGGCTTTTGCCCATTTTCCCTTCTATTTGACTCTTTGTATTTGCTTTTATCTGGATGTCCTTGATCCACTTGGACTTGAGCTTTAGGCAATGTGACAAATATGGATCAATTTTTGTTTTTGAACATACTGACTGCCAGTTAGTTCAGCACCATTTATTGACAATGCTTTCAATTTTCCATTGTATATTTTTGGCTTCTTTGCTAAAATATATCAAGTGTCCTTAGCTACGTGATTTTATTTCTGTGTTTTCAATACTATTCCATTGATGAACCTGTCTGTCTATGTAGCAATACTGTGATGTTTTTCTTTTTATCACTATTTCTCTGTAGTACAGCTTGAGGTCAGTGATCATGATTCCCCCAGAAGTTCTTTTATTGTTAAGAATTGTTTTTGATATCCTGTTTTTTTTTCCATATCAAATTGTCCTTTCCATGTCTTTGTAGAATTGTTTTGGAATTTTTGATGGGGATTACATTGAATGTGTAGACTGCTTTTGGTCGGATGGCCATTTTTAGTATGTTAATCCTACCAGTCCATGATCCTGGGAAATCTCTCCATTTTCTGAAGTCATCTTTGATTTCTTTCTTGAGAGACTTTAAGTTCTTATCATACAACTATTTCACTTCTTTGGTTATCCCAAGGTATTTTATATTATTTGTGACTATTGTAATGGGTGTTGTTTCCTAATTTTCTTTCCCAGCCCATTTACCATTTGAAAATTTTAAGGTTCAATGTACATTTACATCACCATTTTCATTCTTCACCTAATTATTACTATTCTTTTGCCTGTAAACTCTCCTTTTAATTCTAAACTCCTTCATATATATATATATATATATATATATATATATATATATATATATATATATATATATTTGTGTGTATGTGTTTTTTGTGGTTTGTGTGTGTGTATGTGTGTGTGTGTGTGTGTGTGTGTGTGTGTGTGTGTGTGTGTGTGTTGAGAGTGAGGTTGACATAGAAATTTATAGCCAACTATTTCAAATTAGTGATTCTAATATATATTCCTGTTCATGACAGATTTCTTTGTCTTCAATAAACTGTAAGTTATCTCAATTGTAGTGTTAAGTGACTATGAGTACTT
Source organism: Mus minutoides (assembly GCA_902729485.2). Classification (NCBI taxonomy): domain Eukaryota; kingdom Metazoa; phylum Chordata; class Mammalia; order Rodentia; family Muridae; genus Mus; species Mus minutoides. Next base: position 4,014 of record LR750476.1, read on the forward strand.
CTTTTACAATCAAAAGTTACTATCAAATCTTATTGTTATAATGGCATAGAAGTTCTAAATCATACCAATCACAATAGTTACAGCATAAAAATAGTATGTGGAGTGATATAATATTGGCCCTTTGTTCTTAGATGAAACTGTTTAGTTGAACTTGTACTATGAGGTAAATCATTCCTGTCTCTGTAAAACACATTTCAATTCCATTGTTCTTTTCATATACCATTGCAATTTTTATTAAATTATTTTATTAATTTACATTCCAAATGTTGTCCCACTTACTGGTTCTCTCCCCACCCCTACATTACTCTCCCCAGCATCCCCTTTCTTCAGGGGAATCAAGTCTCTACAGGATTTGGTGCATCCATGATACATATGTGCTAGGGGCCGCAGACTATCCCATGTATGCTCTTTGGTTGGTGGCATAGACTCTAGTAGCTCTGTGGAGTCTGGATTCATTTATATAGTTGTTCTTTTTGTGGGTTGTAATCTCCTACAGCTTCTTTTTTCCTTCCCCTGACTATTCTATAGAGGTCTCCAACCTCAGTACAATGGTTGGCTCTATGTATTTGCATCTGTCTCAGTCAACTGCTGGTAGAGCCTCTCAGAGGTCAGCTATGCTAGACTCCTGTCTACAGGTACAACATGGCATCAATAATACTGTCAGCATTTGGTGCATCCCTATAGGATGACCTATAGTGAACAGTTGGGCTGGTCACGGAATGGTCTTTCCTTCAGTCTCTGCTTCATTTTTGTCCCTCTATTTCTCTTTGATAGGAACAATTCTGGTCAAAAATTTAAAAGTAGGTGGGTGGTCCCATCCCTTCACTGACCATGACTATTTATTGGAGATGGTCTCTTCAGGTTCCATTTCTCCTGTTTTGACATTTCAGATAAGGTTATTACCTTTGAGTCCTTGGATCTTCTCACATCCTTGGTCTTTGAGAATTTCTAAAGGTTTTCCCATGCCCTACCCATATTACTACAAATAACCATAACCATTCATTCTCCTGGCACTCTGGTCTTCTCTCCTGTCTTCTCTACCTGATCTGCCTTGGTTTTCCCCTCCTACAACTCTCTCCCACCTAGATCCCTCCCTCCCTCTGCCTCCCTTTATTATTTTATTTCCCCTTCTAAGTGGGATTAAAGCATCCTCTGTTGGGCCTTCCTTCTTGTTAAATTTCAAATAGTCTGTAGATTGTGTCATCGGTATTATCCATGCATGTCCTTTGGGTCTGGATTTCCTTTCTAAGGAATATACTTTCTAGTTTCATTCATTTGCCTGCAAATCTCATGATGTCCTAGTTCTTAATAGTGGAATGGTATTCCATTCTATATCCACTCTTCAGTTGAGGGACATCTGACTGGTTTTCAGTTTGTAGCTATTATGAATAAAGCTGCTATGAACATAGTGAAGCATGTGTCCTTGTGGTATGGTATGGCATCTTTTGGATGCCCAGGAGTGGTATCGCTGGTTCTTCAAGTAGAAATATTTCTAATGTCCTGAGAAACCACAAGATTGATTTCCAGAGTGGCTGTAACTGTTTGGAATCCCACCAACAATGCAGAAGTGTTCCTCTTTTTACTCATCCTTGCCAGCATGTACTGACATCCTGAGTTTTTTATCTTAGCCATTCTGATTAGTGTAAGTTGGAATCTCAGGGTTGTTTTGATTTGCATTTCCCTAGTGACTAAGGATGTTGAACATTTCATTAAGTAGATTCATCTGTTGAGAATTCTTTGTTTAACTCTGAACCACATTTTTAATTTGGTTATTTGTTTTATTTTTGAGTCTAACTTCTTGAGTTCTTTATATATTTTGGATATTGGATGTAGGGTTAGTGAAGATCTCTTCCCATTCTCTAGGCTGACATTTTGTCCTATTGACAGTGTCCTTTTCCTTACAGAAACTTTTCAGTTTCATAAGGTCCTATTAGTCAATTTTTGATCTTAGAGCCTGAACCATTGTTGATCTGTTCAGGCAATTTCCCCCTGTGCCCTGCACCAAGGAATGCAGGGAGAAAAAAAAATTAAAACCACACGTAGATAAGACAAATAGTATTCAAATTATCCCTACTTACTGAATACATAATATTATACATAAGAAATCCACTAAATTATGTCAGAACAAATGTAGAACAGTCAACAATTTCTGCAAAATTGCACAGAAAAGAATCAGATTGAAAACATACACTCATGGTGTGATTGAATTATTGTACAACTCTACCAAATAGGTGACTAATGTTCAAGAAACTGACTGTAAATCTACCATATTAAACAACTACTACTTGTCATATGCTCAAAGAACTCAACTTTCTATTACAGGTATATGTTGTCCTTCATGTTTATTTCTGGTCTATTCACAAAAGATAGTATATAGCAACAACTTAAAATTCTTCAACTGAGAGTTGGATAATCAAAATGTTTTCTACATGTACCATGGAATACTATTTGCCTGTAAATAAACATGTAACTTTTAACTTTACTGCTACATTAAAGAAAAATGGAAATATCATATTGGATGAAGTAATGAATGTAGACTAAGAATCCCAATAATCACAGTTTCTCTCTTGCAGTTCTTATGTACAAATGTACAGATGTGAATATACAATATTCAATTAACAAAGTTATTAGGAAAGTGTAAAGAGATTCTATGAATCTTGGGCCTGAAGCTTAGAAGGTTAATTGCAGAATAAATGTGCTATAAAGATGAAAATAAAATGATAGGGCCAAGGTTCCAAGTGAGGATGAGGGAGGTAATATAAGAAGTTAAGTATTATGTGGCATGTGAAATGTCAACAAAATTGTTTACTAGAATTATCTGACTGTGTCCTAATTGTATAGTGTCTACCCATACAGACCCAAGCAAAACCTTTGATGTTCACCCAACCTCAAAATAGATAATTTATAGTTTTCACAGTCAAACTGACAAGAAAAATCATTTCAAAAGAGTTTTATCATTCTAAATACTACCTATTAATCTATTGTTCATGTGAGGAGTTTATTAGGAAAATTAGTTTAACTTGTTTTAAAATAGAAATTTATTTGTGTGTGTGTGGTTTTTCAAGACAGGGTTTCTCTGTGTAGCCTTGGCTATCCTGGAACTCACTCTGTAGACCAGGCTGGCCTCGAACTCAGAAATCTGCCTGCCTCTGCCACCCGAGTGCTGGGATTAAAGGTGTGTGCCACCACGCCCGGCTAAAATAGAAATTTCTATACCTATGTGTATACTAGATTCATATGTATTGCATATAATTTTAGATGAATATAAAATATAAATACAAAATGGGGGTTAGATTTGCAAGGATAGGACTGGGAAGAGGAGGAGAGGTGGGCTGTGATTGAGACATAAAGTGAACTTTCTAAAAGTAAACTAAGTGTGGAAATATTTTAAACAATCTTTAAATCACATGATGAAAAATAAAAATAGTCTCCAATTAAGAGAAAAAATTGGCATTTACCCCAAAGATATCCCACTACAACACAGGAATACTTGTTCAACTATGTTCATAGTAGCTTTATTTGTAATAGTGAGAAACTGTAAATAACCTAGTTATCTCTCAATTGAAGAATGAATAAAGAAAATGTGGTATATCTATACAATGGAACACTATACACCTGTTAAAAACAAACACATCATGAAGTTTGAAGGTATATGAGTTGAACTTGAGGATATAATCCTGAATGAGGTAATGCAAATCCATAGAGTTTCAACTGAATAAATCTCAGCACCTCCTTTCTATAATGCCATGGATAGAGAATATAGTGTAAGGTGAATTTATTCTGTGAAAAGAAAAATACAGAGACAAGCAGAAACAGAAGAAATTATGGAGAAGTATTTTAAGTGGGTAATATGTGAATCTAAGAACAAACCATGTAAACTGGAGGACAAATAGATATATATATATATATATATATATATATATATATATATATATATATATATATATAAAATTTCATTTTATAACATGTTGCCTAGAGCTTTTTCCTTTTAGCCAAACCTTTAGTATAAGGTCAACTAATAGAGTAAGAGAAGGATCTGAGAATGTAGTATGTCTTTAGATAAGAATATTCATGGTTTAATACCTTGGGTACTTTTAGTCAGTGAACATTGAATTTATAGTTAATATTCTTGGTTGAATCAGAATATAAGAAAAAAATAAGTTCTTAAGGCTTGTCAACCATAAGAGTAGTATAAAATAAAAGTCAAAGGAATGTAAAGGAAATGAAAAAAATTGAATTTCACAGTATTCAAAACACATAGATAAAGCATTATATGTATAACATATACTAATTTAAAAATGTGACATATTTTATTGAATTATATTATATTATAGTAGAAAACCAACATTTATTCCTTACCTTTCCTCCATCTGTACCATCAAATATACCCCTTTTCTCTCTGTCAGAATTCAAGATTTCTGTTTTAATTCATTGTTGACACATTCAAAGTTGTGAAAATTTGTTGAACTAATATAACTGTTTTGTTATCACACATGGAAGAAAGGGAATTGGAATGAATAAATTTATTTCATACTCTATAATGCTTTTGAAAATACAAAAGCATTAACTAAGTTTGTGTTTATGCATATACTCATGTTTATACTTAAGAGATATGTAACTTCATGAAACCTGAATGTCATCAAGAAAAGTAAGAAGAAGGAAGAAGGAAATATTTACAAAGCTATCCTGTGACCTTAACCTAAATGGATGAGGCAAATTGCCTAGGATTATACAAGAAGCCAAAGCCACTGGGAGCTGTTGACTTTAGGGACTCTAAGGTGACTTGTCACTCAACTGAAAAGTAAAGAGTATTTTCTTTTCAGACTCTCATGTTTGATTCAGCTCTTACTGTTTAAATCTCATTTGTAAAAATAAGAGTTCAAATCTCTCTTATTCAATGTAACAGGGACCAAAAGGTAGATATTAATTTAGGAATAATAAAAATCTGTCATATAATGAGAAATATAAAGGAGACAGTTATTAGCAGATATTCAGAAGAATTTTGATAAGCATGTAAGAAACATATTAATCATAAGTACATTTGCAGAGGGAAATGAGTATTTGCAATAAAAACTTTCATTGCCTTCTTTCCTAGTACTCTAGAGCTATGCACAGTCGGGGCACTTATGTCTAAAATCTTCATCTCAAGCTTGTCAAATACCTTGCCACCAACCAATCTTTCATGATATCATTTGTTTTTATCTATGGCCCTATGAGTTTAATTAGGATTATGCTTGTGACCATAGCTTTGGAACTAACATTCGGCACTAATATTTTACATGTGTGAACAATAGATAAGGCCAGTATTCTTTCTATCCCAAATCTACCTATGACTCCTAGTTCAGAAAGGAGTACAAACCCATGATCTACATCCCTTTCCATGTTCTCCAGCAAAAAGGTGAAGCCTAGTATAGGCTCTGTAGGTTTACATGCTAGCTTTAAATTACTATGCAGAATATATAAAACATTTTTAAACACAGAGTTTCAGAAAACACATGGTCCATTCAAAATGAGTCAGCACCCTGATATAGTGGTTTAAAAAGGAAAGTGTGTGTGTGTGTGTGTGTGTGTGTGTGTGTGTGTGTGTGTGAGAGAGAGAGAGAGAGAGAGAGAGAGAGAGAGAGAGAGAGAGAGAGAGAGAGAATGAGAGAGAGAATAAGAGATCCCTGAGACATCTTCTGGTGGGATTGCTCAACAATTCAATTTAATACAATTCAGAAATTGTATAGCAATTTCTGGAAAATAGTGTGGAGAATTCTCTGTTTGGTAAAAAAATAAATGTACCTTACAGAAGCTTTGCAATTTTATAAGGTCATATTTGTCAACTCTTGATCTTACCGCATAGGCCATTGTTGTTCTGTTTAGAAATCATTCCCCTGTGCCCATATCATCAAGGGTTTTCCCCACTTTCTCCTCTATAAATTTCAGTGTCTCTGGTTTTATGTGGAGGTCTTTGATCCATTTAGACTTAAGCTTTGTACAAGGAGATAAGAATGGATCAATATACATTCTCTTACATGCTAACAGCCAGTTGTGCCAGCACCATTTGTTGAAAATGCTGTCCTTTTCCCACTGGATGGTTTTAGCTCCCTTGTCAAAGATCAGGTGACCATAGGTGTGTGGATTCATTTCTGTGTCTTCAATTCTATTCCATTGATCTATGTGTCTGTTGCTGTACCAGTACCATGCAGTTTTTATCACAATTGCTCTGTAGTATAACTTAATGTCAGGCATGGTGATTCCCCCAGAGGTTCTTTTATTGTTGAGAATAGTTTTTGCTATCCTATGTTTTTTATTATTCCAGATGAATTTGCAAATCACCCTTTCTATCTCAGTGAAGAATTGAGTTGGAATTTTGATGGGGATTGCATTGAATCGGTAGATTGCTTTCGGCAGGATAGCCATTTTGAATATATTAGTCCTCCCAATCCATGAGCAGGGGAGACAGTCAGGAAGACAAAAAGGCCACCAACAGATTGGGAAAGGATTTTTACCAATTCTAAATCTGATAGGGGACTAATATCCAACATCTACAAAGAGCTAAATAAGCTGGACTCCCGAAAAATGAATAACCCCATTAAAAAATCGGGTACAGAGCTAAATAAAGAATTCTCAGCTAAGGAATTCTGAATGGCTGAGAAACATGTGAAAAAATGTTCAACATCCTTAATCATCAGGGAAATGCAAATCAAAACAACCCTGAGATTCCACCTCACACCAGTCAGAATGGCTAAGATCAAAAATTCAGGTGACAGCAGATGCTAGCGAGGATGTGGAGGAACACTCCTCCATTGCTGGTGGGATTGCAAGCTTGTACAACCACTCTGGAAGTCAGTCTGGTGTTTTCTCAGAAAATTGGACATAGTACTACCGAAAGATCCTACAATACCTCTCCTGGGCATATACCCAGAAGATGTTCCAACTGGTAAAAAGGACACATGTGCCAATATGTTCATATCAGCCTTATTTATAATAGCCAGAATCTGGAAAGAACCCAGATGTCCCTCAACAGAGGAATGGATACAGAAAATGTGGTACATTTACACAATGGAGTACTATTCCACTATTAAAAAAATGAATTCATGAAATTCTTGGGCAAATGGATGTATCTGGAGGATATAATCCTTAGTGAGGTAACCCAATCCCAAAGAAGTGGTTGGATATGCACTCACTGATGAATGGATATTAGCCCAGAAACTTAGAATACCCAAGATACAATTTACAAAACACAAGAAAATCAAGATGGAAGACCAGTGTGTGGAGACTTCATTCCTCCTGTGAATAGGAAACAAAATACCTATGTAAGGAGTTACAGAGACAAAGTTTAGAGCTAAGAGGAAAGAATGGACCATACAGAGACTACCCTACCAGGGGGGATCCATCCCATAATCAGTCATTAAACTCAGACACTATTGCATAGGACAGCTAGTGCCTACTTAAGGGACCCTGATATAGCTGTCTTGTACAGAAGTGGATGCTCATAATCATCTATATGATGGAACACAGGGCCCACAATGGAGAAGCTAGAGATAGAACCCTAGGAGCTGAAGGGGTCTGCAACCCTAGAAGACGAACAACAATATGAACTAACCAGAACCCCCAGAGCATGTGTCTCTAGCTCTACATGTAGCAGAAGATGGCCTAGTTGGCCATCATCATTGGGTAGAGAGGCCCCTTGGTATTGTAATCTTTATATACCCCAATACAGGGGAACGCCAGGACCAAGAAGTGGGAGTGGGTGGGCAGGGGAACAGGGCGGGGGGAGGTGGGACTTTTGAGATAACATTTGAAATGTAAATTAAGAAAATATCTAATAAAAACTAATTGATTCAAAAAAAATGTACCATGTTCCTCAGTTATACAACTTCTCGTATTGTCGTCAAGATGTACTTTCTTTTTCTTTTTTTCTTCTTTCTTTCTTTTTCTTTTTTGTTTTTTTTTCTTCTTCAGATTCTTGCTCTCCCGTGTTCATTGCTATTCTATTTACAATGGCTAGGAAATGGGAACAACCCAAATATCTTACAATTGTTTAATGGATAGTAAAATAGTGGTACATATACACTATGGAATAGTATTAAATGCTATAGAAAAATAAAACCATTACATTGGCAGATAAATAGTAGGCACTATAAAGATCCTACTGACTGAGGTAGCACGTATCTAGAAAGACAAATCTGGAATGTTCCATGTCTTCTGTTCTTCTTGGCTCCAAAGTTTTAGATAAATTTTTAGGAATCATGTGAGGTCTTTTAAAATTCATCCCTGAACTGGATATTTTCATCACAGCCTTCCCCTCAGGGCTCAGAAAACACTGTGGAAAGAGAGGCAGAAAGAGCATTTGAGCCACAGATGGTGGAAAACACCAAGTAAACAAGTCCCTTTAATTCAGTATGATGGATGCACACAAAGAAACTGAAACAGCATGTAGAAGGCCTGGGATGAACCAGATGGAGTTTTGAGCTCAAAGGAAAAGTGGACACATTCCCAATTAATAATCTAAAACCAAGCTCCAATTAACAGTAACTTTCAGCAGATGGAGTCACATAGCTATAGGTACCATAAGTTCAATGGCATATAGTACTTGCCATTTATCTACAGACTTCATACATAACTAAGGTGCAGGTTTCATTGCAGAGGAAGGAATGGGAGGATTGTAAGGGATAGGAGAAGAGTTAGTTGGCTATAGGATCATGTCTCCTAATAATGTGAGAAGCTACACCCATAATGTCTTACAATGGCCAAATATGAATTCAATTAGGAAAACAATGAAAATGATAACTTGTAGAATGAAAAGGGTATGACACAAAAATTCCACAATAAGAACTATAGGAAACCAAATAATACTGAGAATAAGAAGAGGGGAGCAATTGGTTATTCAACACTAAATTATCAGCCCTGAAACATAATTCCAAGTAAAATTATATAGATAGAGCAGATAGTAATTATTAGGAGGGAGGGAGTGTGTATGTGAGAGAGAGATATATATCTTTATATGCATATATCAAAAATCAGTGAAGAAAACAGTCACAAAATTGTAAAAGATCAAGGAATGCATATGCAAGTGTTTAGAGGGAGTAAAGGGAAGTGGGAAATGATGTAATTATATTATAATGTAAAAAATACAGATAAAATAGAATATTATTTAAAGAAAGTGTTATGCTTGTAATTAGAAACCATGGGATATCAAACAAAAATACTGCAGTGGTAACTATAGTAGCTTATTCCATGTGTTAGAGAGGAGAGCCCCAGATGATAAACTAGTACTCTAAAGTATTGATATTTTTCTTGGTTGTTCCTAGAAATGAAAGACTAGGTCTTATTGCTAAGTACAATGCAGAACTAGGTTGTAATATTCAAAGAAGTCAAAATGTAACTGAGTAAAGAGGGTCTTTCCTTTGGTAAATATAAAGCATAATTTTCAGAATCAATAGTATATTTGCACGTGTGAACATTTTTTGGAACATCATTTAAAAATAGATTTTTACATGTTCTTACATTTCTTTTTACGAATGATACTTGTATTTATTATTGGTGGAAATCGGACTGCATTTTTTCTATTATTGATAAAGTTATTTTTCAATGATTTTTCATTTAGCTCTGTACTCATGGTAGTAGAAGACAATGTGTAGAAATGCTTAAAAGTAGCAGAAGATGTATGACTGTATCCTTATAGGACATCCTCATTATTTTTTAACATTTTGTCTTCTAAGAGCGTGATTACTATGGCTCATATTGCCCAGACCACAGTTTTAAATTCCTTTAACTGCAAAATATTAGGCTAAGATCCAGAATGTATCTTAAAATTCATTGGTTAAGTGAATCATATAGGATATATTGATATGCATTGTGACCTTCACACACCACTATAGTTCTGGAGGAAAGTCAATTACTTATGAATGATATTATAGAGATAGTCCTTTCACATTGAGAGAAATGCTTGATTAATCATCCACACATAATCTGCTCTTAAGGCTAAGCTTATTAGTTTAGGGACATGAGGTCATACACCATCTCTCAGGGCCCAACAGGAAGTACTGGACAGATATATGTGGTTGTGATGGAGAATCATTGCTTGAGTCCATGCTGTTCCTTCCAACTAATTATATAAAAAGCTTTGTAAGTTTATATCCTTCGCAACCACTTACCTAATTTGAGCTTCTGTAGGAAAGCAAAGTCAGGGAACAAAATGGTAAAGTTTTTGCTGCTGGTTTTGGAAATTTTTTCTGGCTTCCACTCAGATAAATATACTGGGTGTACAGTTATATGTGATCTTCCCCAATAGCATAATTCTATGGATATGATATACCATTCAGTCAATTCATGCAAATCCATATTTATGGAATAACTTTTCTGATTTCACTCAGGTATACTTTTCCAATCCAATATATTTTATGACAAAAGAAGTGAAATAAAGAAACAAGGGGTTGAAAGGGATCTATCATGGCTGCCCTCTGAAAGACTAAACAAGCAGCTGAAAGAGTCAGATGGAGTTATTTGCACCCAACCAATGGACAGAAGCAGCTGACCCCTGTTGTTGAATTAGAGAAGGCTGAAAGAAGCTGAGTTGAAGGATGATCCTGTAGGAGGACCAGCAGTCTTAATTAATCTGGACCCCTGAGATATTTCAAACACTGGTCCACCAAACAGAGAGCATATACCAGCTGATATGAGGCCCCCAATACACATACAGCAGAGGATTTCCAGGTCTGTGTTCTTTCAGAGATGAAGCACCTAACCCTCAAGAGACTGGAGACCCCAGGGAGTTTAAGGGTCAGGTGAGGTGGGGGTGGGGTGGGAGCATCAATGTGGAGATGTGGTGGGATGGGGAGGAGGTGTAGAATGTAGAGAATTCAGAGGGTGGATGTGGAGGGGCAGGGAATGGAATATGGGGTGTAAGAAAATGAATTAAAAATAAAATAAAATTTAAAAAGAAATAAATAGGGGGCTGGTGAGATGGCTCAGCGGGTAGGAGCACCCGACTGCTCTTCCGAAGGTGATGAGTTCGAATCCCGGCAGCCACATGGTGGCTCACAACCATCCGATCTGGCTCCCTCTTCTGGAGTGTCTGAAGACAGCTACAGTGTACTTACGTATAATAAATAAAATAAAATAAAAAAAAAAAGAAATAAATATAAAATAAAGAAAATGAAACAAGGAGTTGGACTTTTCAGAGTATATGAAAACAAATGATGACCATTCTCAGTTCCATGATTCTATGTTAATAAAGTCATCTTATTGCCCTGTATTATGCTTTATTCCTGGAAACATAATCTTGATCTAATAAATGAAATATAATTGACTGATATTTCTAGTCAGTTTAAGTTTTCAAGGATTGAGAGCATAGATGTGAACACTAACTCACATTCTGTTGGTCTATAGTTTTTTTTCTGTTGTTGATTCTCAGCTCTAAGGAGAATGGTTTGCCATTCTTGTTGTGGCTCATAATGTAGATATAGTAGAACATGGTAGACATCTCAGACTCTGCATTTTTTGTGAGGAGGGATATAAGAAAATTAAAGACATGTTTTATGTCAAATAAGAAAATCACAAAGAATGGAAACTGAGCAAATGATTTACTTTACTTACCATTAACGCTATAAAATTACAGGGTGAATGCTTTAGTTATGATCATGAAACTGAAAACCCCATATTTAGCAATGTGATTATATTATTCTATTATGTGGCAGCTCTGGACACTATATGGAGAGATAAATACTGCCTTCAATTCCCTGAGTGCTTTTTTGGGTATGCTTGTGGTTGGAGAAATGCCATTGAATTTCATAATCTGTGTTTCATACAGAACACTCTAAAGGAATCATCTGTAGTTATGTAAAAGTTGTTACCATTTGTGTCAGAGCCATAGATCTTATATTATTCATTCAGTCATTTCATAAACATCTTCCACAAATAGGTCAGATATATCTAGTTTTAGAATCACTTTTTATACTGCTCTGCATTCAAAGGTTGTCTCTCTGATTAATTATTAGTCTATGTTCAATTCAGGTGTGTATAACTCATAATAACTGAAAATGCAACAGGTGAGATGAACATTTTTGCTCCAATAATTGGCTAAAGAGGGACCCACTAGGAGAGCTCAAGTTTCAGGAACCATGGAGCAACCGGGAAGGTCTCCATCTGCACCCCAGAGTTAACCTTGTGATACAGCTCTCCATACCCAAATCACACCCAGAAAGAGCTGGTCTCCCAGGATTGCTGACATACCTGAGATCACAGGCTCACAGGCTCAGAGGAGGAACAGGCTGCTGTCTGAGACAGGAAGACCAACAAACATCAGAGATAACCAGATAGCAAAAGGCAAGCACAAGAACATAAGCAACAGAAACCAAGGCAATTTGGCATCATCAGAACCCAGTTTTCCGACTACAAGTCCTGGATACCCTTAACACACCAGAAAAGCAAGATTATGATTTAAAATCACATCTCATGATGATGATAGAAGACTTTAAGAAGGACAAAAATAACTTCCTCAAAGAAATATAGGAGAACACAGGTAAAACAGGTAGAAGCCCTTAAAGACGAAACATAAAAATCCCTTATGAATTACAGGAAAACACAACCAAATAGGTGAAGGAAGTGAACAAAAACATCCAGGATCTAAAATGATAATTGAAACAATAACAAAAATCACAGAAGGAGACAACACCACAGATAGAAAACCTAGGAAAGAGATCAAGAGTCATAGATCCAATCACCACCAACAGAATACAAGAGATAGAAGGCAGAATCTCAGGTACAGAAAATACCATAGAAAACATTGACACAACAGTCAAAGAAAAATCAAAATGCTTAAGTTCTTTGTATATATTAGATATTAGCCCTCTATTGGATATAGGATTGGTGGAGATCTTTTCCCAAGCTGTTGGTTGCCATTTTGCCTTATTGACAAAGTCCTTTGCCTTACAGAAACTTTGCAATTTTATGAGGTTCTATATGTTGATTCTTAATCTTAGAGCATAAGGCATTGGTGTTCTGTTCAGGACATTCTCTCCTGTGTCCATGTGTCTGAGGCTCTTCCTCATTTTCCCCTCTATGAGGTTCAGTGTATCTGGTTTTATGTGGAGGTCCTTGATCCACTTGGACTTGAAATTTGTACAAGGAGATAAGAATGTATTCTTCTATATGCTGACTGCCAGTTGAACCAGCACCAAGTGCTAAAAATGCTGTCTTTTGCAAACTGGATGGTTTTAGCTTCTTTGTCAAAGATCAGATGACCATAGGCATGTGGGTTCATTTCTAGGTCTTCAATTCTATTATTGATCTTCCTGCTTTTCTCTGTACCAATACAATACAGTTTTTTTTTCACTATTGCTCCGTAATACAGCTTGAGGTCAGGGATGATGATTCCACCAGAAGTTCTTTTATTGTTGACAGTAGTTTTCACTATACTGGGTTTTCTTGTTATTCCAAATGAATTTGTAAATTGCTCTTTCTAACTTTATGAAGAATTGATTTGGAATGTTGGTGGGGATCGCATTGAATCTGCAGATTGCTTTTGGCAATATGCCTATTTTTACTATATTAATCCTGCCAATCCATGAGCATGGGAGATCTTTCCATATTCTGATATCTTCTTTGATTTCTTTCTTCAGAGACTTGAAGTTTTTGTCATACAGATATTTCACTTGCTTGGTTAGAGTCTCACCAAGTTATATATACTATTTGTGACTATTGTGAAGGGTGTCTTTTCCCTAACTTCTTTCTCAGTCTATTTATACTTTGAATAGAGGGAGGCTACTGATTTGTTTGAGTTAATTTTATATACAGCCACATTGCTAAAGTTGTTTTATATCTTTAAGAGTTCTCTGGAATCACTTAAGTATACTATCATATCATCTGTAAATAGTGACATTTTACTTCTTCCTTTCAATTCATATTCCTTTGACCCCCTTTTGTTGTCAAATTGCTCCAGCCAGAACTTCAAGTACTATGTTGAATAGATATGGAGAGAATAGGTAGCTTTGTTTACTTTCTATTTTAGTGGGATTGCTTCAAGTTTCTCTCCATTTAGTTAGATGTAGGCTACTGGTTTGTTGTGTTTTGCTTTTACTATGATTAGTTATAGACAATGAATTTCTTATCTTTCCAAGAATTTTAACATGAAGGGATGGTGAATTTTGTCAAAATCTTTTTTGGCAACTAAGCAAATGATAATGTAGATTTTTTTCTTTAAGTTTGGGAAGTTAGACTTCAGAGAATCAAATAACCCTATTAAAAATGGAGTACAGAGATAAACAAAGGATTTTCAACTGAGGAATTTCAAATGGCTGAGAAGCACCTAAAGAAATGTTCAACATCCTTAGTCATCAGGGAAATGTAAATCAAAACAACCCTGAGATTCCACCACATACCAGTCAGAAGGGCTAAGATCAAAAACTCAGGGGATAGTAGATGCTGTCAAGGATGTGGAGAAAGAGGAATACTTTTCCATTGTTTTTGGGATTACAAGCTGGTACAACCACTCTGGAAACCAGTATGATGGTTCCCCAGAAAATTGGACATAGTATTACCTGAGGACCCAGCTATACTATTCCTGTGTATATACCCAAATGATTCTCCAACATATAACAAGGACACATGATCCAATATGCTTATAGCAGCCTTATTAATAATAGACAGAAGCTGAAAAAAACCCAGATGTCCCTCAACAGAGGAATGGATACAGAAAATGTGGTACATTTACACAATGGACTACTATACAGCTATTAAAAACAACCAATTAATGAAACTCTTGGACAAATGGATGGATCTGGAGGATATCATCCTAAGTGAGGTAACCCAGTCACAAAAGAACACACACGGTATGCACTCACTGCTAAGTGGATGTTAGCCCAAAAGCTCAGAATATCCAAGATACAATCACGGACCACATGAAGGTCAAGAAAAGGAAGACCAAATTGTGGGTGCCTCAGTACACCTTAGAAAGGGCACCAACATACTCATGGGAGCAAATATGGAAAGAATGTGTAGAACAGACACTGAAGGAAAAGCAATCCTGAAACTGCTCCACCTGGAAATCCATCCCATATACAGTCACCAAACTCATATACTATTGTGGATGCCAAGAAGTACTTGCTGAAAGGAGCCTGATGTAGCTGTCTCCTGAGAAGCGCTACCAGAGCCTGACAAATACAGATACAGATACTTCTAGCCATGCATTGATCTGATTATAGGTTCTCCAATGGAGGAGTTAGAGCAAGAACTGAAGGAGCTGAAGGAGTTTGCAACCCCATAGGAAGAACTAGGAAGAGCAACATTATCTACCAACTAGACGCCCCGGAGCTCTCAGGGACTAAAGCACCAAACAAAGAGTACACATGGATGGCCCCATGTCTCCAGCTGAATATGTAGCA
This sequence comes from Mus minutoides, assembly GCA_902729485.2. Lineage (NCBI taxonomy): Eukaryota > Metazoa > Chordata > Mammalia > Rodentia > Muridae > Mus > Mus minutoides. Next base: position 19,385 of record LR750476.1, read on the forward strand.
GGGGATGGCTTCCTCCCTGGGTGAGGAAGTGGGAAAGGGGATAACATTGAAAATGTAAATAAAGAAAATATCCAATTAAATGAGAAATAAACATGAAAAGAAAAAAAAAAGAAAATGTAAAATGCAAAAATCTCCTAACCCCAAACATCCAGGAAATCCAGGACACAAGAAGACCAAACCTATGATTAATGATTAATAGGTATAGATGAGAGCAAAGATTCCCAACTTAAAGGACCAGTAAATATCTTCAACAAAATTATAGAAGAAAACTTACCTAATCTAAGGAAAAATGCCCATGAACATACCAAAAGCCTTCAGAATTCCAAATATACTGTATCAGAAAAGAAATTCCATGGGTCACAAAATAATCAAAATACCAAATGCATATAACAAAGAAAGAATATTTTTAAAAGGTAAGGGAAAGCCTATGTCCAATGCTGGACCATCCTTTGTTCCGCTAAGCCCAGTCCCCAGAAGAAGAAAAGGAAAGGGCAGGCAAGTGCTGTCTTGAACCTCTGGCAATAAAATTGTTTACCTTTACACCAAGAAGTTTGGGAACGCACCTAAATCTGCATGTGGCGTGTTCCTGGGCAGACTGCAAGGGGTTTGTGCTGAGACCCAAAGTCCTTATGAGATTGTCTAAGAAAAAGAAGCATGTCAGCAGAGCCTATGTTAGTTCCATGTGTATCCATTACAGGATAAAGCAGGTTTTCCTTATTGAGGAACAGGAAATCATTGTGAACGTGCTGAATGTATAGGGGCAGTGTCAGAAAGCAAAATAAATAAACAACTTTTTTTAATTAATAAAAAATCAAGACTTGGTCTAAAAAAAAGCAGTAAGGGAAAATTTTCAAGGAACTTATATGGGCAGAACTTTCAGAATTATACCAGACTTCTAACTAGAGACTATAAAATCCAGAAGATCTTGGGCAGATGTCATACAGACCCTAAAGGAACACAAATGGCAGCCAAGGCTACTATACCTAGCAAAACTCTCAATTACCATAGATGACAAAACCAAATTCACACAATATCTTTCCAGAAATTCAGCCCTACAAAGGATGATACATGGAAAACTCCAAAACAAGGAAGGAAACTGCATCCTACAAACACGAGAAAGTAATTTTCTTTAACAAACCCAAAAGAGGATACCCACACAAATATAATTCCACCTCTAACAACAAAAATAGCAAAAAGCAACAATAGCTTTTTCTTATATCACTTAACATTGATGGACTCAATTTCCCAATAAAAAGACATAGACTAACAGACAGGTAATAGAAACAGGACCCAGTATTTTGCAGTATAGGGGAAACACACCTCAGTTAGAAGACAGAAACTATCTCAGAGTTAAAGGTTGGAAAAATAATTTTCCAAGCAAATATCCACAAGATACAAGCTGGAGTAGCCATTCTAATATCAAATAAAATTGACTTTCCACCAAAAGTTATCAAAAAGGATAAGGAAGGACACTTCATATACATCAAATCTATCAAGATGAAATCTCAATTCTGAACAACTATGCTTCAAATACAAGGACATCCACATTCATAAAAGAAACTTTACTAAAGCTCAAAGCACACATTGTACCTTACACTGGGAGATTTCAATACCTCACTTTCACTAATGTACAGATCATGGAAACAGAAACTAAACAGACACAGTGGAAACTAAAACAAAGGGATTTAACATCCTAAAACAAAGAGTATACCTTCTTCTCAGCACCTCATGGAACCTTCTGCAAAACTGACCATATAATTTTCACAAAGCAGGCTTCAACAGATATAAGAAGATGGTTGTTTCCAGTTTCTACTTGTAAGAAATACAGCTGCTATGAACATAGTAGAGCATATGTCCTTGTTGTATGGTGGAGCATCTTTTGGGTGTTTGCCACAGAGTGGTATTGTGGGGTCTTCAGGTAGAACCATTTTTAATTTTGTGAAAAATTTCTGGATTGATTTCCAGAGTGGTTATAGAAGTTTGCAGTCCTACCAGCAATGGAGGAGTGATACTATTGTTCCACATCCTTGTGAGTATCTGCTGTTGCCTGAGGTTTTATTTATTTTTTTAAATCTTAGCCATTATGATGGGTGTAAGGTGTAATTTTGAGGTTGTTTTGATTTGAATTTCCCTGATGACTAAAGACATTGAATATTTCTTTAAATGTTTATTAGCCATTCTAGATTCCTCCGTTGAGAATTCACTATCTCTGTACCCATTTTTTATAATTTTTCCACATTTTTATTAGATACTTTCTTCATTTACATTTCAAGTGCTATCCCATACGTTCCCTGTAACCCCCCCCCCCAGCCCTGCTCCCCTACCCACCCACTCCCACTACTTGGCCCTGGCATTCCCCTGTACTGAGGCATATAAACATTGCTAGATCAAGGGCCTTTCTTCCCAATAATGGCCAACTAGGCCATCTTCTAATACATATGCAGCTAGAGACATGAGCTTTGGGGGCTCTGATTAGTTCATATTGTTGTTCCATCTATAGGGTTGCAGACCCCTATAGCTCTTGGGTACTCTCTCTAGCTCCTACATTAGGGATCCTGTGTTCTGCCCTTTAGATGACTGTGAGCATCCATTTCTGTATTTTTCAGGGACTGTCAAAGCCTCACAGGAGACAGCTATATCAGGGTCCTTTCAGCAATATTCTGCTGGCATATGCTGTAATGTCTGCATTTGGTAGCTGATTATGTGAGGGACCACCCAGGTGGGGCATACTCTGGATGGTCCATCCTTTCATTTTAGCTTCAAACTTTTGTACCCATTTTTTAATTGAGTTATTTGGTTAGTGTCTAACCTCTTGAGTCCTTTGTATATTTTGGATATTAGCTCTTTGTTGAATGAAAGTTTAAAGAAGATATTTTCCAAGTCTGTAGATAAAACTATTTCCTCTTTGTGGAATCTGTTCCCTTGGCTGGGATGTCTTGTCTGATTTCAGTGGGAGAGAAGGCTTGCATGCTTGTTGGGGCATGGTGGTGGTGGGGAACCAAGGGGAGGCCTCTACCCTTTCAGAGGATATGAGAGAAATGTATATGAGGAGGGACTGTGAAAAATATATACCAGAGGTGGAGGGTGGTCAGCAACTGGAATCAGGTGTGGGAGGAGATGGGGGAGATGTACAAATGGGCAGGAATTTGAACAAAGGTGCTTAGCAATGTAGGAAGGGGAAATGAGGGTAGTCAAAAGAAAGTCCCAGATGCCAGAAAAGCCAGAGGCTCCCAGGACTCAATGGGAATGACATTAGCTGAAATACCTAACAAAGGGGTAGACACTATATCCAGAGGTTAGGCATAGCTCCCAGTTGAAGGATGGGGCCACCCAACCTTCTCAAAAGTTTAACACAGAATTGTTCCTGTCTAAAGGAAATGAAGGGACAAAGAGTAGAGCAGAGACTGAAAAAAAGGCCATCTAGAGACTGTTCCACTTTAGAATCCATCCCATATGCAGCCACCAAACCTAGTCACTATCAATGTAGACTATAGAAAAATAATATTACAGAAACATTCCTTTCCTTAACATTCCGGTTGCTGCCTACCCTCCACTTCTGGTATATATTTTTCCCACTTCTAAGTAGGACTGGATGATCCACATTCTGGTCTTCCTTCTTGAGCTTCATATGGTTGGTAAGTTGTACCATGGATATTCTGAACTTTTTCCCTAATATACAGTTATCAGTGAGTACATACAATGTGTGTTCTTCTGTGATTACTTTACCTCACTCAGGATGATAAGAGAATTTATAGAGGAATCACCATCCCTGGCCTCAAGCTCTACTACAGTGCAATTGTGATAAAAACTACATGGTATTGGTACAGAGACATGCATGTTGATCAGTGGAATAGGAGTGAAGGTCCAGAAAAGAGTGCACACACCTATGGTCACTTGATATTTGTCAAAGGAGCTATATCCATCCAATGGATAAAGAACAGCATTTTCAACAAATGGTGCTGGTTCAACTGGCAGTCAGCATGTAGAAGAATACACATTGATCCACTCTTTTTTCCCAGTACAAATCTCAAGTCTAAGTGGATCAAGGACTGCCACATAAAACCATATACACTGAAATTAATAGAAGAAAAAGTGGGGAAGAGCCTTGAACACATAGGTACAAGGGAACTCTTACTGAACAGAACACCAATGGCTCAGGTGCTAAGACCAACTATTTACAAATGAGACCTCATAAAATTGAAAGCTCTTGTAAGGCAAAGAATATTGTCAATGGGGCAAAATATCAATCTACAGAATGGGAAAAATATCTTTGCCAACACTACATCCAATAGAGAGCTAATATCCAATATATACAAAGAATTCAAGTTCAAATCCAGAGAACCAATTAACCCTATTAAAAATGTGGTATAGAGCTTAACAAAGAATTCTCAAGTAAGGAATCTCAAATGGCCGAGAAGCACCTAAAAAATGTTCAACATCTTTAGTCATCAGGGAAATGCAAATGAAAACAACCCTGAGATTTCCCTCACACCAGTCAGAGTGGCTAAGATCGAAAACCCAGGTGACAGCAGATGCTGGCAAGGATGTGGAGAAAGAGTAACACTTTTCCATTGTTGATGGGATTGCAAGATGGTACAAGCAGTCTGGAAATCAGTCTGGTGGTTCCTCAGAAAATTGGACATAGTATTACCTGAGGACCCAGCTATACCATTCCTGTGTATATACCCAAATGATTCTCCAACATATAACAAGGGCATATGCTCCAATATGTTCATAGCAGCCTTATTTACAATACACAGAAGCTAGAAACAACTCAGATGTTCCTTAACCAATAAATGGATACAGAAAATGTAATACATTTACACAATTGAGTAATACTCAGCTATTTAAAAAAAATGACTTCATGAAATTCACAGGCAAATCGATGGAACTATTTTTTTTTCATGTTTCCATGCATAACAGCAGGAAAAAAACTATGCATCATATCCTCTTGACCGGGATTCAGTATCATCTATATTATCTTTTCATTCAAAATAAATGTTCTCCTCTGTGAAGTCAAAATACTGCATACCAAATTCCTGATTCACCTTTATTTCCCCTTTTCATGATCTATGAGCTGTACTTTCATTTTTTGAATGATTAAAGTTATTCAAGAAACAACAATGACCTTGTAAGAAAATCTCATTCAAAAGGCAGATATTCTCAGCTGGGAAATTGATAAAGGCCCAGGGCAGGACAGCCATTCCTTTCCGGTCCGCCCTGCACCAGCTCCCGCCCTGCACCAGCTCCAGTCGGTCTTGGACTCAGGCTATCTTGGGACCACAGGTTAGCAGTGGGACACATCTGTTCCAATCCAATCACGTGGGACCTGAGACTTCAGCCAAGAGATTGATAAAGGCCCAGGGCAGGACAGTGGCTCCCTTCTGGTCTGCCCTGCACCAGCTCAGGTCGGTTTTGGGCCCAGGCACTGTGCACTCTCCTGAGGTCCCTATGAGACTCCCCAAGCCATCTTGGGACCACAGGTGAGCAGCGGAACACAACATCTGTTCCAATCCAATCTCTTGGAACTCAAGACTGCAGCTGGGAGATAAATAAAGGGACAGACCAGGGCATGAGGTTTCTTCTGGTCTGCACCAATGCCATGTCTCCTCGGGCAGAGATGGCAGTAGGCAAACGTAAGAACAGAAGCAACAGAAACCAAGGGTACTTGGCATCACCAGAGCCAAACTCACCCACCACATCAAGTCCTAGATACAACAGCACACCAGAAAAGCAGGACATGGATCTAAAGTCAATCGTTATGATGATGATGGAGGACTATAAGAAGGAAATATAAGAAAACACAGATAAACAACTTAGGGAATTTCAGAAAGACAATACCAAACAGGTGATGGAATTGAACAAAGCCATCCAGGACATAAAAATGGAAGTAGAAACAATTAAGAAAACCCAAAAGGAGATAACCCTAGAGATAGAAACCATAGAAAAAAAATCAGGAACCGTAGATATGAGTATCAACAACAGAATACAAGAGATGGAACAAAGAATCTCAGGCACAGAAGATTCTATAGGGAGCATAGACATGACAATCAAAGAAAATGCTAAATGCAAAAAGATCCTAACGCAAAATATCCAGGAAATCCAGGATACAATGAGAAGACCAAACTTAAGGATAATAGGAGTAGATGAGAATGAAGATTCTCAAATTAAAGGGCCAGCAAATATCTTCAACAAAAATTATAGAAGAAATCTTTCTATACCTAAAGAATGAGATGCCCATAAAAATACAAGAAGCCTACAGAACTCCAAATAGGCTGGACCAGAAAAGGAATTCCTCCCAACACATAATAATCAGAACAACAAACGTGCTAAATAAAGACAAAATATTAAAAGCTGTAAGGGAAAAAGGTCAAGTAACATATAAGGGCAGGCCTATTAGAATTACTCCAGAGTTCTCACCAGAGACTATGAAAGCCGGAAGTTCATGGACAGATATTATACAGACACTAAGAGAACACAAATGCCAGTCCAGGCTACTATACCCAACAAAACTCTCATTTACCATAGATGGAAAAAACAAAGTATTCCATGACAAATTCAAATTCACACAATATCTTTCCACGAATCCAGGCATGCAAAGGATAATAACAGTAAAACCCCAATACAAGGATGGAAATTCTGCCCTAGAAAAAGCAAGAAAATAATCCTTCAACAAACCTAAAAGAAAACAGCCACAAGAACAGAATACCAACTCTAAAAATAAAATGACAGGAAGCAACAATTACTGTTCCTTAATATCTTTTAATATCAATGGACTCAATTCCCCGATAAAAAGACATAGACTATCAGACTGGCTACACAAACAGAACCCAACGTTTTGTTGCTTACAAGAAACACATCTCAGGAAAAAAGACAGATACTACCTCAGAGTAAAAGGCTGGAAAACAATTTTCCAAGCAAACGGGCCAAAGAAAAAGCTGGGGTAGCCATTCTAATATCGAATAAAATAGACTTTCAACCCCAAATTATCAAAAAAGACAAAGAGGGGGACTTTATACTCATCAAAGACAAAATCTTCCAAGAGGAACTCTCAATTCTGAATATCTATGCTCCAAATGCAAGGGCAGCCACTTTCATTAAAGAAACGTTAGTAAAGCTCAAAACACACATTGCATCTCACACAATAATAGTGGGAGACTTCAACATCCCACTCTCATCAATGGACAGATCCTGGAAACAGAAACTAAACAGAGACTCAGTCAAACTAACAGAGGCTATGAAACAAATGGACTTAACAGATATCTACAGAATATTTCATCCTAAAACAAAAGGATATACCTTTTTCTCAGCACCTCATGGTACCTTCTCCAAAATTGACCACATAATTAGTCAAAAAACAGGTCTCAACAGATTCAAAAATATTGAAATTGTCCCATGCATCCTTTCAGATCACTGCGGTGCGCCTCCCTGCCTCCTCCGTCGAGCAGCAAGAAAGACAGGCCACCACCAGGATCTTCTCAGTCAGCTTTATTCTGGAGCACCTTGCTTGTAGTTCCCAGGACCCTGGACAGCAGCAGAGCTGCTGCTTTTATACACTCCCAGGGAAGGGGGAGGGGTGTCATAGTGGTTGCTGATTGGTGCACCAAGCCATACCTCATTTGCATGTGGCCCATTCATTGGTGCCACAAGCCACATCCATTAGCATATTTTCCCTACATTGGTACTACAAGCAGTGCCTCATTAGCATATTTCCCTTTGGGAGGGGCTACTGCCTCAGGAGGCCTGAGGAGAGAGCTGCGCATGCGCACTAGGCTCTCCTCCCTGGCAGCCTGCCGGCCCCGTGCCATCTTGTAATGGGGTGGAGCCGCAGGCTCCCGGAGCTGCAGGCCTTCCCGGAGCCGGATGGCCTTCCCGGAGCTCGGGCGGCTTTCCCGGGAGCCGGTGGGCAGCAGCTTTCCCGAGGCGCCGGCGGCTGGCGGCAGCTTTCCCGAGGCGCCGGCGGCCGGCGGCAGCTTTCCCGAGGCGCCGGCTTCCTACATCTCCCCCTTCTTTATTAATTAAATATGAAGTCCTACAAATCTGGTCAGCGAACACCCCGGCCTGAGGGAGCAGCCCTTGACAAGTGACTGATAGGAAATCGGGCTACCATCAGACACGACCACCAGTCTGTCTCTGCAGAGATCTGGAGTAGGAGGAGATGCTACTAGCATGTTGCTGGTGGACTTGGCTGTAACAGAGGTCAAATTGTTTATCAATTGTGAGACATTGTACCCGTCTCCGTATCTTTTTATCAGGGAGAGGATAGGTCAAGATGACACAAAACCTCCATGCAATTTGACATGCTTTTGAGGAATCTATCCTGTATGGAACATCCCCTGCACTGTATTGTGACACTCTGTCAGCAAAATTAAGTTTCCTTACTCCGTTATCCTTTGAGGTGGTATAGTGGGAGTCATTAGGTCTGCCCCTAAACCGGGGAAGTATCGGCAAACCAGTCTGCTAGGAAATCATTACAGACNCATGTGGGTCACCATTTGCTGTGCTCGAGTTGAGTATTGGTTTGTAAGGATAAACCCCATGGACGTTAAAACATCTCTTCCCCATAAATTCATTGGAATATTAACTATATATGGAGTAAATTTCCCTGATTTTCCTTCTGAGTCCCTCCAGGTAAGTTCTTTGGCACTAATCAGAGGTGTTGACTCAAAACCCAATCCTTGCAAGCTCTGTGAGGCTTGCTGAGAGGGCCATTTTACCGGCCAGTCATGGCTGGATACAATACTTTTGTCTGCTCCAGTATCCATTAGTCCTAAAAAGAACTTCCCTTCAATCTCTAAAGTAAGCATAGGTCGGTTCCCCAATTCACAGGAGAGGTAGGTGAACTGAGAACCCTTCTCCCCTTTGTCATTAGCTGGGGAATACCTACGAAGACTGGGTAACAGTAGCAACTGTGCTATCCTGTCTCCCAGGGAAATGGCAAATATCCCTCGAGGGGAAGCTGCAAGTATCTTAATGTTGCCTGAATAAATTGGATCAATAACCCCTGGAGTAATTATTAGTCCTTGCAACGTAGAGGATGATCTTCCTAATACTAATCCAACTGTACCCTCAGGTAGTGGGCCCTTAAAATCTGTTTCTATAGGTTGGACCCACATTTGAGGTGTTAATATGAGTCTGATGGTGGAGTAGAGGTCCATTCCCGTGGAGCCTGAAGTGGCTCTCCACGATACTGTGGAGGCCTCAGGGACGGGGTTTGTAGTACCCCATACATTTGCAGGCCCTGGGGACGGGGACCCTGCTGTCCGTTTTTTGGACGGGCTCCTGATGACAACGGTTTCCCATTAATATCTTTGACTGATTTACATTCACTTGCCCAATGATTACCTTTCCTACACCTTGGGCAAAGGCCAGGCTGATTTACTCTTGACGTTTGGAATCCTTTGGTTGAGCAATTTCTCCTAAAGTGTCCCTTTTGTCCACATTTGTAACAGCCATCTCCCTGTCCTTTGCCTGCTGACATTACAGCTGCTGCAAGGCCAGCATTTGATAATGGTCCTCCAATTTCTCTACATATTTTCATCCAATATTCCAATCCTTTATGTCTAAGTGGCCCTATCGCGTTTCTGCATTCTTTAGTACATTGCTCATAGACAAGTTGCTTTATGAGTGGCATTGCTGTATCAGGATCCCCAAAAACTTTTGTGGCTGCTTCTAACAACCTCGCCACAAAGTCTGAGAATGGCTCGGTGGGTCCCTGAATGATTTTTGTAAGGTTTCCTGATACCTCTCCTTTATTAGGCAATGCTTTCCACGCTTTGGTGGCTACCCCATTAACCTGTGCATAAACTACTTCTGGATAATTTGTCTGATCATTTGCAAAGCGGCCTAGGCCAAGTAACATGTCCGCGTCCCAGTGCTGCTCAGGATCACGTCTGGTGGCCAAGTTTGCGGCTGCCTGCTGATTTGCAAACTCATAGCCAAAAGTTTTCCACTCTAAATATTGTCCTGGCGATAAGCAGGCTCGCGCCAGGTTATTCCAATCAGATGGGGTGAGACAATATGCTGTCAATGTCTCTACCTGTGCTATAGTAAAGGCTGCAGCTACTCCATATGTACGAACTGATTCTGCTATAGATTTAATGGTTTTGAAATCAAGGGGTTGATAATAACGTCCCCCTTGATCATTGGCATAGACTTGGAAGGATAGGCTAATCTCTCACCATACCTCTAGATTAAATGATCTTCCCGAGTATTTCCCTCCACTAAGCTTCACTCCCTCATCACTTGGATTATAAGGAGGAGCAGAGGGTACTTGAGCCACAGGCAAATTTATAGGGGCCCTTTTACTGAAGTCTATCTTCTTCTGACATTTTCTTTCTTTATTTTTGAGCTGATACCCTTTATCATCTAGGTGGTATCGCTCCCTCTTATTTTTAACAGCCTCCTTATCCACCTCTTCTTCCGAAGAAAAGTCGAGGTTGGAAAGCTGAGATTCCTTGAGAGAGGGGTAAATCCCCTTTTCTTGTTCCCCCTTATTTTTAAGAGTAGGTTCTAGCCTCCCTTTTGCTGTCTTATCTTTGCCACTCTGCTTTACTGCTTCTAACAGTGTTTGGAGGGCCGTTAAGACTAAAATGGCCACCCCAATCCAAAATGGATCCATATAGGGAAGCATCCTCTCTAAAATATTCCGGGAAGCTTACCGGTACCGCCACTCCTAGCTGATGAGTTCTGATCCCACGAAGATAATCTTCAGTTCCTGAAGAGTTCCCACGAAGATCTTCTTCAGATCCCACGAAGACCTTCTTCAGATCCCACGAAGATCTTCTTCATATCCCACGAAGATCTTCTTCATATCCCACGAAGATCTTCTTCAGATCCCACGAAGATCCTCTTCAGATCCCACGAAGATCTTCTTCAGTTCAGATCATCTTTGGTTCCCGGGGTTCTCGGCACCACTTGCGGTGCTCCTCCCTGCCTCCTCCGTCGAACAGCAAGAAAGACACGCCACCACCGGGATCTTCTCAGTCAGCTTTATTCTGGAGCACCTTGCTTGTAGTTCCCAGGACCCTGGACAGCAGCAGTGCTGCTGCTTTTATACACTCCCAGGGAAGGGGGAGGGGTGTCATAGTGGTTGCTGATTGGTGCACCAAGCCATACCTCATTTGCATGTGGCCCATTCATTGGTGCCACAAGCCACATCCATTAGCATATTTTCCCTACATTGGTACTACAAGCAGTGCCTCATTAGCATATTTTCCCTTTGGGAGGGGCTACTGCCTCAGGAGGCCTGAGGAGAGAGCTGCGCATGCGCACTAGGCTCTCCTCCCTGGCAGCCTGCCGGCCCCGCGCCATCTTGTAATGGGGTGGAGCCGCAGGCTCCTGGAGCCGCAGGCCTTCCCGGAGCCGGACGGCCTTCCCGGAGCTCGGGCTGCTTTCCCGGGAGCCGCCGGGCGGCAGCTTTCCTGGGAGCCGGTGGGCAGCAGCTTTTCCGAGGAGCCGGCGGCCGGCGGCAGCTTTCCCGAGGCGCCGGCTTCCTACAGATCACCATGGTCTAAGGCTGTTCTTCAATAACAACATAAGTATCAGAACACCATCATTCACGTGGAAACTGAACAATATTCTACTCAATGAAACCTTGGTCAAGGAAGAAATAAAGAAATTAAAGACTTTCTAGAGTTTAACAAAAATGAAGCCACAACATAACCAAACTTATGGGACACAATGAAAGCATTCCTGAGAAGTAAACACATAGCTCTGAGTTCCTACAAAAAGAAAATGGAGAGAGCATACACTAGTAGCTTGGCATCATATCTGCAAGCTCTAGAACAAATGGAAGCATATTCACCTAAGAGGAGTAGAAGGCAGGAAATAATCAAACTCAGGGGAGAAATCAACCATGTGGAAACAAAAAGAACAATTCAAAGAATCAATCAAACCAGGAGCTGGTTCTTCGAAAAAGTCAATAAGATAAACCCCTGGCCAGACTCACTAGAGGGCACAGGGATAGCATCTGATTTAACAAAATCAGAAATGAAAAGGGAGACATAACAACAGATCCTGAGGAAATTCAAAACACCATTAGATCCTTCTACAAAAGGTTATATTAAAAAAAATTGGAAAATCTACATTAAATGGATAATTTTCTAGACAGATACCAAGTTCCAAACTTAAACCAGGATCAGATTAATGACCTAAGCAGTCCTATATATCCTAAAGTAATAGAAGCAGTCATTAATAGTCTCCCAACCAAAAAAAGCCCAGGACTAGATGGGTTTAGTGCAGAGTTCTATCAGACCTTCAAAGAAGACCTAATTCCAGTTATTCTCAAACTATTCAACAAAATAGAACCTGAAGGTACACTACCCAATTCATTCTATGAAGCCACAATTACTCTGATACCTAAACCACATAAAGACACAACAAAGATAGAGAACTTCAGACCAATTTCCCTTATGAACCTCGATGCAAAAATACTCAACAAAATTCTCGCCACCCGAATCCAAGAACACATCAAAACGATCATCCATCATGATCAAGTAGGCTTCATCCCAGGAATGCAGGGATGGTTTAATATATGGAAATCCATCAACGTAATACACTATATAAACAAACTCAAAGAAAAAAAAAAAAAACAAAACACATGATCATCTCAGATGCTGAGAAAGCATTTGACAAAATCCAACACCCATTCATGATAAAAGTCTTGGAAAGAGCAGGAATTCAAGGCCCATACCTAAACATAATAAAAACAATCTACAGCAAACCAAGTGGCCAACATCAAAATAAATGGAGAGAAACTGGAAGCAATCCCACTAAAATCAGGGACTAGACAAGGCTGCCCACTTTCTCCCTACCTATTCAATATAGTACTTGAATTTCTATCCAGAGCAATTTGACAACAATAGGAGGTCAAGGGGATACAAATTGGAAAGGAAGAAGTCAAATTATCAGTATTTGCAGATGATATGATAGTATATATAAGTGACCCCCCAAAACTCCACCAGAGAACTCCTAAACCTGATAAACAGCTTCAGTGCAGTAGCTGGATATAGAATTAATTCAAACTAATCGACAGCCTTTCTCTATACAAAAGATAAATGGGCTGAGGAAGAGATCAGGAAAACATCACCCTTCACAATAGTCACTAACAATATAAAATATCTTGGTGTGACTCTTACGTAGGAAGTGAAAGATTTGTATGAGAAGAACTTCAAGTCTCTGAAGAAAGAAATTGAGGAAGATCTAGGAAGATGGAAGGAACTCCCATGCTCATGGATTGGCAGAATCCATATAGTAAAAATGGCTATTGTGCCTAAAGCTGTCTACAGATTCAATGCAATCCCCATCAAAATTCCAACTCAATTCTTCAATGATCTAGAAAAGACAATTATCAAGTTCATCTGGAACAATAAAAAACCTAGACTAGCAAAAACTCTTCTCAACAATAAAAGAACCTCTGGTGGAATCACCAGGCCTGACCTCAAGCTGTACTATAGAGCAATTGTAATAAAAACGGCATGGTACTGGTACAGCAACAGACAGGTAGATCAATGGAATAGGATCGAAGACCCAGAAATGAATCCACACACCTATGGTCACCTGATCTTTGACAAGGGAGCTAAAAGTATCCATTGGAAAAAAGACAGCATTTTCAACAAATGGTGGTGGCACAACTGGCGGCTATCATGTAGAAGACTGGGAATTGATCCATTCTTATCTCCTTGTACTAATGTCAAGTCTAAGTGGTTTAAGGATCTCCACATAAAACCAAAAACACTGAAACTTATAGATGAGAAAGTGGGGAAAAGCCTCAAAGATATGGGCACTGGGGAAAAATTCCTGAATAGAACAACAATGGCTTGTGCTGTAAGATCAAGAATTGACAAATGGGACCTGATAAAGTTGCAAAGCTTTTGTAAGGCAAAAGAGACTGTCAACAAGACAAAAGGGCCACCAACAGATTGGAAAAGGATCTTACCAATCCTAAATCAGATAGGGGACTGATACCCAATATATATAAAGAACTCAAGAAGGTGGACACCAGAAAATCAAATATCCCCATTAAAAAGTGGGGCATAGAGTTAAACAAAGAATTCTCAACTGAGGAATACCGAATGGCTGAGAAGCAAATGAAAAAATGTTCAACATCCTTACTCATCAGGGAAATGCAAATCAAAACAACTCTGAGATTCCACCTCACACCAGTAAGAATGGCTAAGATCAAAAATTCAGGTGACAGCAGATGTGGAGCAAGGGGAACGCTCCTCCATTGTTGGTGAGACTGCAAGCTTGTTCAACCACTCTGGAAATCAGTCTGGTGGTTCCTCAGAAAATTGGACATAGTACTACCGGAAGATCCTGCAATACCTCTACTGGGCATATATCCAGAAGATGTACCACCAGGTAAGAAGGACCCATGTTCCACTATGTTCATAGCAGCCTTATTCATAATAGCCAGAAGCTGGAAAGAAACCAGATGTCCCTCAACAGAGGAATGGATACAAAAATTTGGTACCTTTACACAATGGAGTACTACTCAGCTATTAAAAACAATGTATATATGAAATTCCTAGGCAAATGGATGGATCTGGAGGGTATCATCCTGAGTGAGGTAACCCAATCACAAAAGAACTCACATAACATGTACTCACTGATAAGTGGATATTAGCCCAGAAACCTAGAATACCCAAGATACAATTTACTAAACACACGAAACTCAAGAAGAAGGAAGATCAAAATGTGGTCACTTTGCCCCTTCCTAGAATTAAGAAAAAAGCACATTGAAGGAGTTACAGAGATCATGTGTGGAGCTGAAGCAAAGGATGGACCAACCAGTGACTGCAGCAGCCGGGGATCCATCCCATAATCAGCCACCAAACATAGACAAGATTGCATATGCCAGCAAGATAGTGCTGAAATGCCTTGATATAGCTGTGGGAGGCTATACCAATGCCTGGCAAACATGGAAGTGGAGGCTCACAATCAGCTATTAGATAGAACTCAGGACTCACAAGGAAGGAGCTAGAGAAAGTACCCAAGGAGCTAAAGGGGCCTTCAATCCTATAAGTGGAAGAATAACAGGAACTAACTAGTACCCGCAGAGCTCATGTCTCTAGCTGCATATATAGAAGAAGATGGCCTAGTTGGCCATCATTGGGAAGAGAGGCGCCTTGGTCATGCAGACTTTATATGCCCCAGTACAGCGGAATGCCAGGGCCATGATGTAGGAGTGGGTGGGTAGGGGAGCAGGGCCAGGAAGGGGGGGGGGTATAGGGAACTTTTGGGATAACATTTGAAATGTAAATGAAGAAAAGATCTAATAAAAATGGGAAGAAAAAAAAAAGAAAAGGCAGATATTCAGTACATTTTTCTATGTGTATTGCAATGATTCCTTAGCATATACCAAACTGTGTGGTATGTAAATATGTCTACAATAATCTACTTGGGACTGGACTTCCAAAGTTCGAAACAAAACAAAGTTACTCAGTCTTGTTGAAGAAACTCTTTTGCAGCCTCATGTGGATTGTTGCTTTGCTGAATGTGGTCATTGCATAGACTGCCATAAACTATGCTTTATATGGAAATCATATTTTGACATATTTATCATTTTAGCTTCATGGGGGATGATAATATATTCAATAATGTATCTTCAGGTTAATTTTGCTGCCATGCCTTCAATGCCATATAACATAATTGATATGGGATATATGCTTAATCCTGTAATGGAAATGGGCAAATTCCCCAAACTTGTTAAAATGTTAAATCAGCATTTTTGAGAAGGTTCAGTACAATGAAAGTTCATATTTGAAAAACAAGCTGGATAGCTTCTGAATATTAGCACAGGAGGATGAACCTTGCCCTCAAGACTCATTCCAGGTAAGCACAAAATTGATTATTATTAAAAATGTGTGTAGGCTTTGGGAAATAAAACAGACAATAGTGGTAATTAATTAAAATTTCACATTACATTTTTGCTGACAGCATTACATTCACCAAATTTCTTATTGAAAAACTCTAGATATGCAGGCCAAGGAGATAATACTACCAAATTGTCATGCTATTTAAACCTGCCCTGAAAGTGTTAGTTAAGAAATTACCATTTAGAATACAGTGAAAATTTTTATTTAGGAAAAAGATATCACTAGGAATTACATTAATATGGCATCCGTAATTAATATGAGACCAGTAGCTTTTATCATTCATTCAGTAGTCTCCTTTGTTCTTTCTCCTTTATCATTTTTAGCCAACCCATATAAGACAGAAGTAGGCTATTCAATTCTATTGGGACTTATTTTTAAAAGTATGTAACAAAAAAGAAGGAAAAATTAATTTCTATATACATTTGTAACTTGTACACATAATTTATCAATTTATTAAAATAAATTATTAATCTTTAAAAATATTAGCACCTGATATGTAAAGAACACAATACTATAACCAATATTTGATTTGAAACACTCTTCCTAATGATGTCTAAGGCCCTGGACTTACAGTATTTTACTTTCAGGACAATATGTTATTTCTGGATGATTTATTTTTATTATCCCTTATATTCGTTATATATTAATCATTACATTATGTTTCTTCTTGCACAGTTTATTCATTTTTATTTTGATTAAATATTTTCAGGATTCCATGTGATATTTTCATGCATAGTTTTAATTCAACATCTCTCTACCACCTGCTTTTATACATTTCCAATCCCTTGGGAATAGATTCTGCCGATAGTCTGTCAAAAGAAAAATACAGAGACTAGCAGAAATCAAGGATGATATAAAGAAATACAGTGTGTGAACTAAGGGGAAGCAAAAACCTAATAGAAAAAATGTAAAATAGGGAGAGTATCTTCTCTTCATTATATATATAAAGTCATGTTTCCATTGGAAGGTGCTGCCTGAGACTTTCTTCATCTAGCCTGGTTTATTCTAAAGTCAGCCATATGCATGAAAGCAGGCCCTGAAGATGCAATATAGGCATTTTAAATCATTATTACAAGTTTTGAGGATTGTTTAAGATATTTCCCCACCTAGTTCTGAGTAACACCCTACTGCTCATTTTCCATATGATATGGCTCTTGAAGATCATGTCTGCCAAATTTATGCTCTGAAAAGAAAAATATGCAAAGATAAGGTGAAACAGAAGAAAATATGGAGAATCAGTTACTTTATGTGGAATATGCTTGAATCTAAGAATGAAACATACAAAGTAAAGAACAAATAGTTTACTTGTATAAAGTTGTACTTGACATGTAAAATGGTGCCTGGAGTATTATCCTTCTAGACAAATCTTATTTCAAGGTCGCACATTAGTGTGAGAGTAGGCTCTGACCATTCAATATATCCTTAGAAAAATGTGTCTTGGTTCAATATCTTGGGTATTTTACTCAGTTAACACTGAATTAGTAGTTAATAGTGTTGGATGAATCCTAAATATGAGACAGAACTAAGTCCTTAAAGCTCATCAATTTTTAGAATACCATAAAATAAAAATAAAGAGACTAAAAGAAATGAAAAGAAAAACAAAAATTTTATGGTCTTTCAATATAAACAGATATAGATTATATTTATAAAAGACAAAGTGAAAAATGGAAATCATTTTATTTAATTTTTATGATACTATAAGTCACATTAATTGATCCTTAAATTCTTTTCTCTGAATGATCCCATATACCAGATAATTCTCTGTCATAATTCATGATTTCTCCATTTACTCATTGTTTTTACATTAAACATTTTGAAAATTTGATGAAGTAATATAACTGATTTGTGATTATACATGGAACATGGAAATTGGAATGAATTATTTATTTCTTAATCTGTAAAGTTTTTGAGAATATAAAATCTGTGCATGTTCATATACTCAAGTTCATATTCAAGAGATATGGAATTTCATGGAACACTAATGTCAGAGAGAAGAATAAGTAAAAGGAAGAAGGAAATACTTTAAAACCTTGCCTAATTTGACCTCTGGGTGAATGGGTGATGCATATTTCCCAGGATTTGACAGGAATCCAAAGCCTCAGGGAAGTGTTGAGGTTGGAGACTCTGGGATGAGTTGTCACTCAACTGAAAATAAAGACTTTACTTTTGAGAGCCTCATGGTTGACTCAACTTGGTACAATTTTAACCTCAGGGTTTTAAAAAAACAATTTATTTCTCACTTATAATGTAGAACAGTTAAATGTAGAAATTAATGTGGGAATAATAAAAATACTCTGTCCAATGGAAAATTTTAAGGAGACTGTTAGTGGATATTCAGAAGGAAGTTTTTAGAAGCATGAGAGAAACATGTTATTGATCATTAACTCATTTGTTGATGCATATGAAGGTATGCAATCAAAAATTTAGAGTCATATCTGCCAATACAGAATAGCTATATCCAGTTGAAGCATGAGACTGTGTATGAAAGAGACAATGGTGAAGAATCTTTAGAAGAACTGATCATGTTTAAAGATGAAATCTTGGACATTGGATATATCAAAAGTCCTTTAGGAAAATGAGTAATATTGAAAGTTTTACTCTAGGATTTACAGTGAAGTGGATAGGAAAGGTAAACTTTATTAATCTTTAGATACTTGGGACTCAGCAACATAGTGGTGAAGTAGTAAAAAGTAAAAATGCATATGCCCCCCAGAGCTCTCTGGGACTAAATCACTAACCAAAGAGGGAGCCATGGCTCAAGCTGCAAATATAGTAGAGGATAGCCTTATCTGGCTTCAATGGGAAGAGAGGCCCTTGGTCCAATGAAGGCTCAATTCTCCAGTGCAGGGGAATATGAGGGCAGAGAGGTGGGAATGTGTGGGTAGTTGGGGGAACACACTCATAGCAGCAGGGAGAAGGGAGATGAGATAGGTGGTTTGTGGAGGGGAAACCAAGAAAAGGGATAATATTTGAAATGTTAATAAATAAAATATCCAATAGAAACAAAAAATAATGGATAGATAAAAAATGTGTATGCTTTTACTACAGGAAGTACACAGAAAATGTCTAAGGTTAAAGAGCGAATTTGTCCAAGGACAAAGTGCAGATTTCTTGAGGATATTCTATGAAGAAGGATTTTTATAAACATTTAAATTTAAAAATCACTCCTAATAATATATTTATCTTTTGAAAAAATGCATATCTGTAAGGAGAAACTCCTGAATCATTTCCCAAAGTTCTTAGAGTCACATCCAGGAACAACAGATGTCAATATATTTAAGAAGTAAAACCTGAAAATATTTAGAATAACTGATCATTTGAAGCTTTAAAATCTTGGATATAAGAGAGAAGAAAAATTTTTTAGGAAAATCATCACTGAAAAATCTTCATTTTTTAAGAGAGAGATAGAGATCAAGACTATTAAGAGAGAGACAGAGAGAGAGAGTCAGAGAGAGAGAGAGAGGCACAGAGGATTCTAAATACAACTTAAAATTGAGATATTTGAGACCTGGGAGTTACAATAAATAAATAATTGATAGAAGTCATGTATTTGAGAAGACATTTAAATATATTTTGTATACTAGCACAAGTATTCAGACTATATAAAGGATTTTAAATATCATTAATAAAGATTAACACAAAATAAATGTTTAGACATAGATACTATAGAAAATAATGAAATGGATTAATAAGTCATTTAATCCTTTCTGAAAATATAAAAAAATACTCGAGTTCGAAATCATAAAATGTGTTACTCAGTTTCTGCGCACATGTATGAATATTGGCAAAATAGTGGAGGCAATTAAGTCTACATAGGTGTTTGCAAACTGCAAATAAACAGGTGACGTCCTCTGTTGAAATTTATCCTGATCATCAAGTCAAGAAGTTCAGAAACTGATGTCTTGAGAAACAGAAGTCATCCATTTGATTTGAAAAGGTCATCAAACAAAGAAGCGTATCATCAGTCTATAATTGGATTATATCATGGATTATCCTCTCACTCTTACTAGCAGGGAACAGAAAACAAATACACATGAAGGAAGAATGAAAACCAGTGTTACTTCAAATGATGTTTAGATTTCTAGAATAGGGAGAACACATTCCATAAGTGGTTTAGGGGACAGAGTAGAGGGAATGCATTAGAAAGACTGTATGGGAACTAGGGCCCAGGTCTATAAATTTAATACACAGAATGTCTCAGAATTTGAAATTGGATTCTGTATTCTACAACCACCTATTAAAAATATTCAAATATGTATCCTGTCATCGATATCTCCATTAATATGCTTAAATATTAATATTTAATATCTTAAATATCTTTTTGTTGACAATTTCACAAATTTAAATTATTCCAATAACTTTTCTCTTCTGTATATAAAATTGTAATCTCAAGATTGTTAAAACTCTTGAATCCAACAAGTTCCAATCATAGTATCTTTTTTTTTTTTTTTAGTTCTATCTGTGGCCATATGAGCTCAATCAGGGTAATGTGTATTATCTTGGCTTTGGAACTAACTGTTGGTTCCACTTAATTTCACAAGTGGGCAAAATAAGAAAAAACAGTGTTCTTCCAACTCCTGAACCTATCAGTAGCTTCCAGTTCAGAAAAGAATTGTGAAGTCCCATGATATAGGCCCTAATCATTACCATCTAGCAGAAAGGAAAAGTCTAGTGTAAGCCCTGCATACAAACACACTAACTATGAAAAAATATCCAGAATATACAAAAAATTAAA